>CAIGRN010172213.1:0-10376 GCA_903798345.1 Fraxinus anomala | reverse complement strand
AAGGTATTAAGGTGGACCAGTTGGAAATAGGCATGTTAAGATCACATCACATGAAATTTCCATGCTACACATCCATGCTTGATCCATGTCATTCAGTTATGTCAATATACGTGACTATTGATGGGTTTAGTTACGATATAAGTAGCGAAAGTCACTTTGATCCTATGTTGATATAATTGATGGACCTGATTGTTTGGGGATGCATTCGGTAATGATAGCAAACTTTTGAGTACTCATAAGTTTATGAATAATGCACAAATATAAGGTAACACATATAGCTCAAGTGGAAGATTGTAAGGATTTTAATCGAACATATGACCTTCTATGTGAAATATTGTGTATTAAATTAAAGGCTATCAATTTTGGTTAATCTCTTTTAAAGTGATCTAATAAGGTTTCTATATTTTGGGTTTTGAAGTATCTAATTAAAGTATGAGATTATATGTGTAGAGACCAGACCTGTTCTTAATTTCATGATAGGTCGAATTAGGTCAATGAGCCGTTAGTATAAATATACGGTTATAGTCCCCAGATCACATGTTCTATTCATTCTATTTTGACTCTCATCTTCAGAAAGAAACAAAGGAACAACGTATTGATTTGGAAGACTAAAATCCCAGAACTTGTTCATTGCGATAACCATGTTTGATTCAGGTACACTTCCGCTTTCAGTTCACAAATTCTTGATGATCCAATATGAACGATCTATATGACAATAAATTATTTTCTCCAACACTAAATGTTATCCTCAACGGAGTTCAAAATTCATACTTTCATTTGTTTTCTTGATTATTATCTTCGTCATAAAACTAAAGAGCCTAGTCCTAAAGATTCACATGTGGAGGCAAGCTGATGCAACAATTAAATGATCAAAAGAATGCAAATATGAAGGAGTATTTTCTAGAATAATGCCTTCAACAATAATTCATATCCAAAATCAACGCCAGTTTTGCTTGCTGTTTAGCTTTTAAATTTGCCATTGCATATTTTCACTATATGTTAGGCATTTGAGGAGGTAATATGGTACGATATGAAATATAGATCACACAAAAAAATAAAATAAAAAGAAAGCAAATAAAAAGAAGAAAATTGGCAGAGGAACCGAATATTTTATTAACAACTAATAGAGAGATTATTACAATTCAACAACTAAATGTTTAATAAACTGAATGAAGAGTCTAGTATTTATAGAAGAACTGTCCAAAACCCTAAAACAAGGAAACTAGATCAACAATCGCGTAAACTTTGAAAAAATAAGGAAAGAAATCGCTCGAGCGAGAAGCGGACGACGGGTTGTCGCTCAGCGACAAGCGGGCGACTGAGTTTCTAATCCAATGCTGCTCCTCTCACTCGAGCGTGAGTCGAGCGACCGTCCAGCACCGTCAATCCGTATTTTTCCTTCTTGGACCATATTTTGACATCTTGAAACCCAATACTCTAAAATGCAAAACCATAGACCCAATTTGGACCGGATTTGGATCACAAAACCCAACACTATAAGAGTTATTTCAGTGGATTGAGATTGTATTTACTCCCTTTTGGACTGGTACCACTAGTTGAAGAAATAATACAGTTTTAAAAAAAGATTGTTCCGGTTCATTTCAATTTTGTGGTGTTTTTGAAAATCGAAACCTAAACCAAACCCTTTTGAAACAATTTAGTCAATTTGAGGGGAAAAATCGCGAGTCAGCGTGGACCTAAACCAACGGGTTCGGTTTGCAATTCCGTGATTTTTTAGTAACCCATCTTGAGACACTATTATAGACATAAATTGAGGTCTACAAATAGTAACCTTACATTCAAATAAATGAAGAGGCTTGAATGGACATCTACTTAGGCAAAATGCATAGATATATTCATAAAATTTCAAGAATAGTGAACCTAAATTGGAATTTGAAGGTTGATAATCATCAATTAGCCGGGAGTTTTACAATAATGCAAGAAGAGTTTGAAGATCTATTATTCAGAATTGGGTGTCGAAAAACAACAATCACTTGGATTCTTTTCTACCTTTATTATATTGAACCCGATGATATTTTTTATCATTTTATTGTTTATTCCAAAATTATGAATGGCTAAATAACTGATTGTTAAGATGAACGATGTAACTAAAACTTAATGTCTACTTGATTAAAAAGATCTCAAGCAATTTTTATTATGTGCTAATTGCTTATTGTGTGTTTAATTAATATTCAATTTCTTGTACACCAATTGCATGATTTTGGCACAATATTGATATTGAGAGGAGACATTTTCTCTAGCTCGTGCAATAAGTGATTTTGATGAAAGGATCAAGAGATACCTTTATAGTTTATGCAATCTTGATTGAATTCTCATGAATAAAGCATTTTACATGTATATAAATTTTATTGAGATATAGTAAATTCGAGCATGTCAATAAGGCTAGTTTTGTGAGAGAGACTATAGGCTAAAATTGATTAATTCAATTATTAATACACACACACACATAGATGTTGGATTGAATAACTGTTAATTGACATAGGTGAAATCTAAATTCTTACAACTTAATCCTACAAGTTTTCTAAAGTCTTCAAACGAAAATTAATTTATTATAATTAGTCTAAACATAAACTCTTGATTTATTAGTTGTTTACCATATTACGTTAGATTTAGAATAAAAATTGATAGTAAATACTTAGTCTTCGTGGGACAATATTTGAACTTAAACATCCATTTTATTACGATCTGTACACTTGTGAAATTACATGATCACAATAAAAATGCATCTAATTATGCATAGAAACAATAAATCTTGTTGAGTACTCCGTCTTACAAAGTTTCTTAACTTAGACAAAGCTTTTCACATCTTATATTTTTTCTTTGTCGAGTCAATTTGACAGAGTCTTTGTCAAATATTGGAGATTAATATATATAAACTATTTGTTTCATTAAGACAAATCTATATTAGTGAGTTGCTCTAATAAACAATGCATGATGACTTTTAATTTTATTAGTTAGTATAACTTCACATTATTATTGAATATACTGTATAAGATGATAAATAAAATTCTTAGCTATTTTTTCATTTGTTATCTTCAATGTGGTGCAATTTATGGTAATTAAATATATTTTGTGTTAATCAATAAATCTCATATTGAAAAATTATAAAATAAACAATCGACCTATAAGGCCCAAGTTATCATCTCACCAAGATTGCCTTTTTTAAAATGTAATCACAAATCTTAATATAATATCATAGCCCATTAGATCAAAGGAGGCTTAGGATTTAATCTCTAATGAATGAATATTTGTGCATATAAAAAATAATTGAGAGCTAAAGAATAAATATTCAAATTTTATATCTTGCAACGATCTCGTCGTATTCATCATCATGTGTGGTGTTAAAAAAAATTAGTTGGTTTTTGGTCAATTTGCTTATTCTTAATTTCAAATCTCTCCCGGATTGCCAAATGGGACACACTATTTGATATATTATCATTTTTCTATTTAATTTTAATTCATTCTAATTTGGGCTCCAAGATATGGGTTGGGTTGTATGGGCTTTCCAAGGCAAATATGCCCAATTTAAAGGATTGAATTGATCAAATAAAATTCTTGTAGGCCTCAACTAGAAATTGCCCATTTGAATTAAATATCAAATTTACTTTAGAATGATTAGAGTATTTCCAATCATAGTATAAAATAAATCTAAATTATGATTTAGATCTTTGAAGTGGTCAAAAACCTCTCTAATGGAGAGATGCAAAGGAAATGCAAATTACATTTTTCGATAGAAAATAGACGTAAACTTTACATAATTATTTATATCCACAAAAGGCAAAAAGTGAATTTAGATATTTTCATTGGAGCAAAATTTAAATTTAGATCTATCAAAATGTAAACGAGGATGCAAAAAGGATTTTGAAAATACCAATTTACATTCAATTTTGCACCATCATTGGAGATACTTTTAACACAGCTATTTATTGTTATGACTTTTAACGTTGAGTACAACCAAACCCAATGTATCTATCTTTTAGAAAGGTACATGTGATGTGTCAACAAGTAAGCCTTGTTTCACAACCATTAAAATGATTTTTTTTTTTTAAATTTTGAAATATTGATATTTTAGAGAATGAAACGTTAAAAAGTATGAAAATTTTTTGAGTTTACATAGATAATATTTTATTGTGAGAATGTGATTAAAATAAGTGAGAATAACAGAGTTTTGTTTTAATGGTTGTCAAAAGAGATTAAGTTTAAACAAAATAATTTAAAAATGAAAAAAGAAAAGAAAAAGGAATTAATAAAAGACAAAATTCTCATCTTCTCCAACACTTCCGTCCAACCCATACGTAGCGTGATGGGTTCGACCCATCTTCACCACTAACCTTGAGCCATTCTAAGGATTTCTTATGACATCTTCAACCTTGCACCAAATTGGTCAATTTGATGTAAAAATTCACTCCAATGATGCACTGAAACGCCATTGGTGTAACATTATTCATTTGTGTAATTTTTAAAATTTATTATTATTTCTTATATTATAATAAAAAAATTATTTTTATTAAATCCTTTTAATATTTAATAATTGAAATTTATTTTATTTTAATATTATTTTTAATTAATATTTGTTTATGAATTCTAATCCAATAATAAATAATAATATTGAATACATTAAAATAAAAATACTCATTAAAATAACTAGTTCTGATTTTTATTATATGTAAAAAAAAAATTTGTGTGTTGAATGTAATTGTGGTATTAAGTGTAATTTTTTTAAAATTTTTTAATAAATAAAATATTTTAGTTTATTAAATATAAATTTTGATTTAATAAATATAAATTTTGATTTTAATAATTTTAGTAATAATATACTTTATAATTAAATAATTTTTGAATAAATTAATTGTTGAAAAAAAAATAAAGAAAAAAATAAAATATTATTTATTTGGTGTAATGGTTGGAAATGACTGTAAAATATTTCACATTTACATATATAAACCTCTCATTGATATATTTGCATGGCATTTGTCATAAGAGAAATGAAGAAAAAATTATTATATTCACATTTGGTTGTATCTACTTAAAGCACAAGCAAATAAAAATTAAAAATCAATTCACTAGATAGCTTGTCGTACATATTCACCTCAAGTTTTGGAGCTATAACAATTCATAGAAGGCTTTTAAGTCAAGCTACCAAAATTTATTTTATTTATTCAATGCTTGGTCAATATGTGTGCATAGTTAATCTAATTGCCATAAGCTTTTAGATTGGTAATATTCAGACTTTCATTAGTTAATCTCTCTCTCTCTCTCTCTCTCTCTCTCTCTCGAGATGTACTCTTCCAACAGCCCTTGTTTGAGCCCCATTTGATCAAAAAATTATTTTTTTTCAAAACTTATTTTCAGCCACAAATTTTGTAATAAAATAATATTACACGTAAATCGAATTTTTTTATTTCATTTTTAACCACACATTCTCCAAAAATCACTATTTAAAAATACATTTTTTTAATCTCAAAATGGAGCTTAAACAAGAGCTTAATATTCAATCTCTCATCCGAGTGTTTATTCTTAGGTTTCTTACACAACTTACTTATTCCATTTTCGCTCGTAGTGTACATTCAGGAATCTACCTCACCCCTGAGAGAGTTGAAATTCATGAATGAATCTTTAGATACTCAGATTAAGAACCTCACCACTGAGTTTGAGAAGTCCTCTAGGAGAGTCAACGAGTTGACCACTAAGAAAGAGACTTTAGAAATCCAAGTTAAGAACCTTTTGAGTAATCTAGAATATTCTAAGTCTCAACTGCTTGCCTTCTATAGTGATTCTAAAAAGTTAGATAATATTTTAGGAATGGGCAAGTCGACTGAAAATAAGGAAGGTCTAGATTTGAAGGAAAACAATGCTAGTACTCCTAAGACTACGTTTGTTCCTGCTACTGATGGATTTCTTAGATAGTGGCCTACTAGACTGCGTAAGATCTGTCAACCTAAGAATAGACGTTAGCGTCCACATAACATTGGTCCTACGTTTGTCCTGACATGCTTTCACTACGGTAAGTTAGAACACATACGCCCTAGATGTCATAAATTCCTGAATAGACAACGAATCAAGAACTTAAATAGAAATAAGAATTAGGAGTTTGTTGGTCAGATTGACTTTCTTACTAATCAGGTGAGTCATTGACCAAGTTAATGACATAGATGACAAGGAATATCCCTATCACTGGGCAAGTTTGGGTGAAAAGAGTGATCTGAAAATTTTGAAAGAGATCACGGTGCTCTTAAAGGTAAGAGCATACCTAGTTGATTAGATATTTTTGGTGCATACTTGTACTTTATTATCGTGTGACATTGATATATGCATGCATCATATTCGTTTATTTGTTTTATAGGTAGAAAAACTCATGCATATTTTTTTATTCATTTTTTTGTGTTTGACATTTTTTGTGCTTTGTGCATTCATATTTTAAAATAAAAAAAATAAAAATTTGAAAAATAAAAATACGGAAAAATGTCATTTTACGGCATAATACTTGAATTTGTATGTTGTAATCAAGTATGAGTTTAATCGATGATCTGTAACATAGTTTTCATTGCTGGCTTAGGTTATCATGGAGTACTTAGTATAGGTATCTTCATGTACCATTTGCACTGCACACAGCCTATGATATTATTAGTGGGACTCAACTGCGTGTGTGAGATTTGGGATAGCAATCACATGTTAGTAAGGTGACTTTGAACATGAATTGACATTATTTACTAGACCCAACCTCTAGTTTATCCCCAATAATAAAAAATTCAATATCTTATGTTCTTTTTCGGAACTTATTTGACTTGAGCAATTAACCATGTGGGATTTCTTATAGCCTGGTGCCTATGGTCAACTGACTTGAGTTAACCGGCTTAAAACTCTTTATAGGGGTCATTTTAGTCGTTTAATAGAGAAGAGCCTACACTTAAGATGTGAAAAAATAATAATGAGCTTAAATTATTGAAAGATTTAAAAATAAAATATGCTCAAAGTCAGGGGGAGAAAAGAAAATTTACATACAAAATGAGCTTTTCTTTATAGGTCCTAATGTGCTATCAATGGTTTGACTTTCATAAGTAGAGGAATACACTTATTGACAGTGATATTTAGCATGTTATTTCTCACAAAATTAAGGTTTGAAATCCTACTTATAAATGATTAGTGACACTTTACACACATAGGTCACTTATATAATTTACTCCATGTTAACTTGAATTGAGTATGTGGAAAGATTTACTGTACATTGATTATACTTATACATGCTACCGACTGCATTTCTGAGTGATTATATGTTAATGTTAAATGTTTTTTTCCCTTCGTCATTTGTGACAAAAATGGGGAGAGCATATTTACACAAAGGCGGTTGGATTAACATTTACATTTTACATTTGCATTTTATGTTTCAGGGTCGTTGGGGAGAGACGTAGATACATTTTGCATACTACATAAACATGTTGAGGATTTGTAGTAAGGGACATTGCATTGCATTCCATATCAGAATGTATAAGTTGTTTGAGTTTTGATGACATTAATGTCACGTCTCAAACTATCATGCCTATTTATTATTATGAATATCAAGTGTTACATTTTCTGTATCACATGCTTTTACACTTGGTATTTGAGATTTGGATTTCAGGAAACAAGTTTGACAAGAATGCAAGAAACAATGCTTGGATAGTTTAGATTTTGTTTTGGTTTTCCTTGACTTATTGTATAGTTTTGTCACAGAATGTCAGATGTGGAGTTTGTTAAGTTTTTAGTGGTAGCGATGGTGTGGACAAAAGGACTAATTTATAACGTGTTGTAAAAGTCAAGAACCTAGGATGCAATTTGTACAAGTTGAATTATGAGGTCTAGGGTTCGAGCATAAAAAGAGGAGAAACATGACGCCGCAATTTTGCTAACTTATCGCCTGGACACTGCTCGAGCAACAAAAACAGAATCGTTGTCGCTAGCCTGTCGCCTGACTCTCGCTTGTGCGAGAGGCCGTAGCTTGCCTATCGCTAGCTCTTCGCTCGAGCAACAGGTCGATCCGAAAAATCCTAATCACTGTTGTAAAGTATGTTTTCTCACCCATTCAATCTAATTATCCCCTCCTATAAATATCCAAGTCTATGCACGAATGGTCACGTGGTTGATTATTCTTCTTTTGCCTCATATCATTCTTTAGAAATCCAAAAACACATTCTTCATTTGTGATTTATTCTTTTTATTCTTGAGATCATTCTTTTAGATTCTTGAGAATCTAAAACACATACTTTCTAAACATCCTTAGGAAGTTACTTTCTCAGTTGAACTTCAGAAGCTGCTGGAGGTTGAGAGATGTTGGACTACAAGCGCAAGAAAAGCACAAGAACGGGGAGTTCTTGGAATTCCACTCGGAAGAGACGATTGCAGAAGATCGAAAGGTGGTGGGTTCAACTTAATTTATTGGTTACAGGAATTAGATCGGGAAGTCTAGTAAAGTTGACTAGGCAGCATCTTACTGTAAATCTATATTATCTATAGTGGAGGTAACTGATTTGGTCCCGGAGTTTTTACCCAGTTGAGTTTCTCCGTCATCAATATTGGTGTTATTTATTGCTTTCTTATTACAAACTGCGACAATTCAACTTAGGATAATTTGATTGTTTGTTTAACCATCTAGAAACAATTAAAAGTGACTTGTTGCTTGTTAATTGTATAGCACGTAAGATCAAACTTAGTTAGTAAACTACAAAATTTCAGACACAATCAACTGCTGGAGAAGTGGGGGTCATCCCTTCAGAGCGTGGGGAAAGTAGAAAGAGTTAAGTGGGACATGTGGTACCAATAACTGCTTAACATGTACAATGCATTAGGTGCTTATAAATATTCCTAAGGTGAGAAAGGTATGGAGTTTTTTTTGAACCCGAACTATTTGAATCTCAATTATTTTTCTTCCTACTTTCCTAAAGCCACATAATGATTCTCACATCAGAGGTAAATCTAGGGATGAAGCCCTAGACTCATTTTGAAGGTAGTGTTTGTCTATCGGAGCAACGGAACACTCAACACTTCAATGAGAACGCGGATATCTATTTAGCTACAATTTCATTGGCACCGTATGTGGGAAACCACTGAATAGAAAAGCTATGTCAAAGAGACGGACTAGGAGTGAAACGTGCATGGTCGGGAATACTATAGAGACGAAGTTGGAGTCTGTCGCAAGGGGTCACAACCAACCACCGCTATCGTAATACATGACGTAGAGCCAATTTAGTGCCCTGGAAGCACAATTGGCGGCCATGATGACCCTATTGCAGAGTAAAGCGCAAAAATTCGTAGCCCCACTACAGAACTCGCCAGAGGTCGTACGCGAGAAACCACCCCCAAGTGGTGTAAACATTTATCCCGCCTGTTACTCAGCCAGCAGTGGGAGACTGGGGGGCTATAGGGATTATGGTTCCACAGATTTCCCGATCCATGACAAACTTGGAAAGAAAGATAGAGAAGAGATGGCCCAGAAGATAGATGATGTATTAACCAAGATGAAGGACATGCACATGCAATTGGTTTTGGAGGAAGGTCTTTTTGCACCCGAAATTATGGTTGTTCCTTTACCGAAAGGCTTCAAACAACCGATGATAGAAGCATACGATGGAGTTATAGATCTGCTTGACCACTTGCAGACCTTCATTGATTTAATGAGGCTCTATGCAGCCCCAGACGCAGTGATGTACTGATCATTTCCTCCGACACTCAAGAGGCTAGAGACTAGGCCACCTTGGCACCCAGGTCTATAAAGACTTTTGATTAGCTTTTCAAGAGTTTTGTGGCATACTTCATGAATAGCAAAATGAAGCGGAAGACGGCCATTGGATTAATGCAGGTTGTGCAAAAGAAAGATGAATCTTTACAAGAGTACATGGCTAGGTTCAACCGTGCGACACTTGATATAAAGGACCCTCAAATGTTTGTAGTGGTAACAACGTTAATGAATGGGATGAGGAACCAGACCTTTAAGATGTCACTCTCCAAAAACTCCCCAAAATCGATACATGACCTGTTGAAAAAGGGTGAGAAGTACATTGATGCAGAGGAAGCAGAGAAGGTCATGAAAAATATTAGAGAGGGATGGAAGGCAGAAAGTCACAAGTGAAAGTCAGGTGATGAGCGAAAACTTACTGATAAAGGCAAGTCGAGAAATGAGCACATGAGCAAGGGATACGTTCAGGATCGGTCCATCAGACAGAAGTAAGAGGAGGTCAAGGCCTTCACCCCTTTAAATACTCCACTGGCAAAGATATTGATGGAGATTAGGGATATGAAAGAGCTTGATTGGTTGAGACCGATGGCAGCATCAGCCAACAAGAGGGATAACAGCAAGTATTGTCATTTTCATAAAGACCATG
>CAIGRN010172209.1:0-22640 GCA_903798345.1 Fraxinus anomala | reverse complement strand
CTTGATCACATGTAACCAAGTAATTTGTCACATACATCAAATAGTGGTCACACACCACCATCACCAACACCACCACCACCGTATCCAGTCAACTACCAACAAAAACCACAACCACCACCACTATCGAATCTCCATCCACCACCACCAACCACCATCAACCACCACCACCATTGCACCGCCACTATCACCATTAACAAACCAAATCACACCACAACACCACCCAACAAAAAATCCCAAACTAGTCACCGCTAGCACACCTCCACCCCGTCGTCGCGTCACCCCATATCCTCCACTACCCCCGTTGCCACCAACAACACATGCATCACCACCCCACAATCACAACTCAACAAAAAAACCTCAAACCCACCACCGCCAGAACCTCCATCCTTATAGCCACTACCTAGATCCACCGCACTAGATTCACCACCACACCATACCGCACCTGGGTGGCGTTGATCTCGCCACATCATCGCGACACTACCGTTCACAGCAGCCCTCGCCCCTCGCTGTAGTGAGCAGAGAAGCTGTCATGATTCGCTGCGATCTGTATACTGGCAAAACCATAAATCTGCACATAGAGGTGTCGGGGTTTGTTAGATCTGGTGGTGGCAATTGCCGGCGGCGGCTTTCTTTTGGCCGGCTTCGATTTCGAACAGAGAGAGAGAAGGGGGAGGGAGGAAGGGAGAGAGAGTGAGTGAGTAGTGAGAGAAAATGAGATTGAAAACAAATTAGGGTTCACTATAAATATTAGTATTATAATATTATTAAAATTAACAAAATATCCAATTAATACCTGATTTTTTATTAAATAAACTTTATACCTGAATTTTGAATTTAGAAGTTTAAGTACTTGATTTTATGTAATTTCCTCTTTGCTTTATAACTCTTTTCTTAAAAAGTTGTAGTTTGGCCCAAATTTAAAATTAGCCTATTATTCATTTTTTCTAATATTTATCTACTTTTTCTAGTTTGAATGCAAAAAACAGTTGCGACTGAGCTAGGGCCCGCTGAACTATATAACGTTCTAAATATTGTTAAAAATCTTCAAATAATCGCAACCAAACAAGGGCATATCCTCTTTATTTTATGATGGTGATCAAAAAATATAATGTTGACTCCATATTTATAAGATAAATTAGAATAAAATTAAAATTACAGGAATACAAATTCCTAAACTATCCTTTATGAAATTTTGATTTGGGGGTGGAGTTCTTGCCCCTTTTTCGACCCCAAGATGACCTCGTTCCAGATGTCAATCGCGTACTGGCTCACAAAGCAACAATAATTAGGCTACATAATTAATAATTCATTAGTTTAGCGGTTACAATAGCTAAGACTTTGTGGTTGTAAATGTTTGCTATTTTGCTCAACTTTAATTTCGAACATCTTTTTTCTTTTTGAAAGCTTTAGATGAATAATTTCACTATAGATGTGCGTATACTAAATCATTGGATCATAATATTTTATAATCAATGCAAGTAAACCCACATTCTTTGACTCATTCTTTAAAATTCCTTTTTCTTTAAAATTCAGTTTCAAGCGTACATTTTCTTGAAAAAATAATTTTACTCGTAAATTTAAGTTTTCCTACCTTTTAAAAACATATTTTGGAAAAAAAAAAATCACTTCTTAGCAAAATTTATTCTCAAAACACGGGGCTTATACATGGGCTAAGTATTATTCATTATCATCTATTTTCTCTATTATATAATTATAAAATGACTAATTTACCATCTTTTTTAACAAACAAATAGAAAAGAAAACAGAAATATATGTAACTATAGTTTCAAGTTTTTGAAAAAATACAAACGACTCTCACTTGAGACAATTTTAAAACTGCTAACAAAAGAAATCCTCCTAATTAGCACCACCTACCCTACCCTCAACCCTTACCAAAATAATTTAAAAAATTAAAATTATAAAAAAAGTAAGAAAATAATTTAAAAACACACACACACACTCACGATATCAAAAACACAAAATGGTTCTTTCCCATCTAGTTTCGCCCTACTACCGGTCGCCGCCGCCACTACCACATAATCTCCTCATCCCAATGCGACACCATATAAGGATTTAGCTATTTTTTGTAATCAAATTTCGTGGATTTGGTCATTTTTCAACAAATTCTTGTTTCTATCTTCTTGTTACCGAATACACACACACACTCACTGTATCAACNGTTACCGAATACACACACACACTCACTGTATCAACTTTTAAATTTTACTCTGATTTTGTTTAAGTTTCTTTATCTTACAAAATGATATCTGAAGATAGAATTATTCTTCCATTATAGGGTTTTCCTAACTCTTCTAATTCAAACCCAACTAAGGGGAAAATAAATCTTCTTTTGGAAGAAGGAATTTTTTTTTTTTGTTAATATGTATCTCGTTGGCACTATTTGAAAATTTTAGAACTTTGACTGTAATTATTTTTTTATATTATTTATTTATTTTCTATCTATTTATTTAAAGAAAGGGGTAAATTAATCATTTTACAATGTTTTTAATGGAGAAAATAAATAGTAAGAACTTTTTGCACAAAGAAAGATTGATCAGAGAGTTTAAATGCTAAAATTGAAACAATAGGGCGCAACAAAGACAGACGATAGGGATGTTTTGCACCAATTATCCATATTTGACGGAAGGTATTTATGAAATAAAACGAAAATTCTCTACTCTACAAAAAAAAATGTTGAAATGAGGGTGCAAATGTCAAGCTTGAAACGACATGAAAGATTTGCGCAATGAATAAACACGATGGAGACGTGGTGTACTAATTACCATAAATCATACACAAAAATCTACAATTTTAGTTAAGTTTAATTTTGCTGCAAACGAAATCTTTCTTCAATGCCTCCAATATTTATAAAACGGGATCTTAAGAGTCAATTCGTAGAATGATAAAAATTCTTCATTAACCTTTTTGTGGTGGAATACAATAGTGAAGTCGTGTGTATCTATTTTGTTGTCATAAATGTTTGCTAGATCTCGACTTCGATTACAAACATATATAGATAATTTGACTATAGGATGACATACTATAGCTTTCGTCCAACCAAATCACAAATGATTTATAAAGAATAATATAATGGTCCCACAAATATATGTGAATAATAATGAACAATAGTTATGAAAAATGTTTTTTAAATTAATTTTTGACTTTAATTGAATTTATAAATAATATATAATTTTGTTTGTCAAATGAAGGCTAAGTTTATTTTATTATGCTATTTTCGTGCAAGTAAATGAATATTATCTTCCTATGTCATTTTTAAAACTATACGAGAATTTATGATTTTATCATAAACTTTTTCGAAATTAACGAATTGAGAAAAATTATAAAGGTAGGATGATCTCGAAGAATTGTTCGCGTGATTGAAATGAAATTATGCACGAGTTTTGAGTGAATTGTTCCCTCTCTCTGTCTCCTTTTAATCAGTTGGTTCATTTTAGGCTAAGGCAATACGTTCATCTGGACTAGAATCCCTTTGCATGCTTTCAATTCATGCTTCAAGAGCTGTAGTTATTGCAGTAAAAATGCTTGCTAGACTGCTAGTAAAATCAGAAGATTGACTATGATATATGCTCACGTGATAAGATCATATATTTAAATCACGGCATCTCAAATTTTGAAGCACTCAAATCATGACACCTCAGATATCGAATGAATAAGAGAGAGAAACCGAGTGGATGGGAGGACCCACTTGACATTGGACGTATCATAACTTGAGTGATTTGGGGTTTAAATTATCATAATCTGAATGAATCATTCTACCACGTATACATATATATATATTTTACCACCGAATTTTTTTCTCGAGAACTAGGCACTATTTTCAGATTCCATCAACTTATCATCACTTGAGTTACAACAACAAAGGCAGCCTAGTGGAAAATAGGCTACATTCAAGAATCTAGGGTTCAAAACTTGTGAATCACATAGTGATTTTTCAGAGGGAACTTGTGGGCTTTAGTAAAGCTGATTCCCTTGTTCGATTCATTCGTATTATGGACGGTTCAAATGCTGATTGGTCCACATATACTAATCAGAGTTCGGTTTTTAGTCTATGATCAACATAAATTAATTGGATTTTAACAACTAAAATGATTTTATATTGATTTTTCTCTTGTTAAATTAGCAGTTTAAGCTTCAATATAGTTGATATAGAACACATGTATAGATAGAACGGCAACAAGAAGCACACTTCACGTAATAAAAAAGTCAACATTGCTTGAGACAGAGAGATTTCGAATAATACATTACAATATCAATAATTATCTAAAATAAAACTTTTAAAATTATGCAAGCGGTATTCTCATCTTACCTCAAACCATCAATTTGATAGTTAAAAAGTCAAATTGAGTAGCAGTTAATATAGCAAATCAAACCGATTTCATAGTGATAACCAATTTTGAGTCGATCGATGAGTGAACAACATAACTCTTGTCCACGGTGGATAAGAGATCAAATTTATTATTTTAGTATCCGTCCACCTATGTTTGCATTGTAAAATTTAAGTGAAAATTACGTCAATAACAAATGACCGAAAAGGGTCGCTGGGGAAATATATATTTTTTCTAAATACTGAATTTAACAATTATAGCATGCTACTTTGGTTATTTCTAGCAAATTGTTCTAATCCTAGCCCCTCTTTGACCGCATTTTCTGAGCATGAATTTTGAATATATTTATTTTGAGGAATGTATAGTAAAAAAATTAAAAAGATATAATAAAAATGAATTTTAAAGAATGAGGGCTCAAACATGATCCCATGAAGAATTTGCTCACTCGATAACAAACCTCTGAGCTTTCATGGAGAAGTAATATTTGTGAATAGTCCTTGTTTGGTTTAAATAAAAATTAAAAATTTAGTAGATTTTGATAAAAATTGATGGAACGTTTTATTGAAAAATTGTATGTCTAATGAAAGATGTGATTAAAATTAAATCCATGTTTGACAATCATTAATTTTTTTTTTTTTTGGAAAAAATAAGTTTTGAAATTGTGACGGACCCCACTGTAGATCCGTCCATGGTTGAAAATAAATTTAAAATTATTTTAATAAGTATCAAACAAGGACTAAATGTTGACTTTTAATTTACTTTATAAGTTGAAATAAAACAAGGATTAAGACAAGAAAAGCTTGAAATGTTATATTTAATTTAAAAGTAAATTTAAATTACGAAAACGTCGTGTGTACACTCTTTTGTTGACATTACAAGTGGTGTTAAGTGTTGATTGAGAAAAACAAAAATTGTCGAAAATTTAAATTGTTAAATGATGTATTGTCATCTCACAAAAATTGTTAAATGATGTATTTGGAAAACAACCAAGAATTGAAAAGTATCTGTCTTTGTTAAGATTTTACATGAATTTAAAATGGGACAAGTTGGAAAATAATATTACTAGTAGATGCCCGAATTTTTAAATAATAAATAATTGTCTTTTTTCACCTCAACGCTCAAGCTAACATACCACAGATTCCGTCAATCCTCCGCCACCGCCACTTAAACTAACATTTGAGTGATCGCTTCTTCACTCATCGGAAAAAATGGTGTCAAGTCACTTGCTTCTTGAAGAGCCTATACGGATGGCTTCAATCCTCGAGCCATCAAAGCCTGTCAGTTTTTCCCCATTTTACCATAGCTAAATGTTTTCTATCTGATTTCTGATTTAACTTGTAATTTTTTTTACATATTTCTGTTATTCTTAAGTGGAAGTGGAAATGGAAATTTCTCTGCAGAATTTCTTTCCTGCAATGACAAAGATAGTAGGGACGCTCGGGCCGAAATCGCGATCCGTTGAAATTATTTCGGGATGCCTTAAAGCTGGAATGTCTGGTAATTTCGTTATTCTGTTGTATTTCCTACTGTTATGATTATTGAAATGTAAATCACATTGAGTTCTGTCTGGTTATTTAATGAAGTACAAAAGCAGGATCACCGAGAGAGTTCGAATTATTGAATTTTGCTCGCTCGCTCTCTCTCTCTCTCTCTCTCTCTCTCTCTCTCTCTCTCTCTCCCTCCCCGTAATGAGATTGAAACAGAAGCTTCTATAATTGTTTTTAATATGCGAGCATTAGTTTAAAGTTTTTACTTTGGTGGACTGAAAGCTTCATTTATTGTGCATTAAGAGTTCAAATATAACGATTTCCAGATTCTTTCTTCCTAAAGCTTATTATTAATACAACACATGCTTAATGGCTACAATGAAGCAAGTACAAGAGTTGAATTTTTACTCTACTGACTTGTGATACACTTTTTTAATTAACAGTGGCACGGTTTGATTTTTCGTGGGGTGATGCTGAATTTCACCAAGAGACTTTAGAAAATTTGAAAGGGTCCATCAAGAGCACAAGAAAGCTCTGTGCGGTAAGCTTGAAATTTCCTGTGCTTTTGTGTTTTCCATTTTTGGTGCTGTAAACGAAGAATTAACTTCCAGGTAGTGTGACCTGTGAGCCACTAATTTTCTTTCTGTTAACAGGTTATGCTGGACACTGTGGGTCCAGAGCTACAAGTTATCAACGACACTGAACATCCTATTTCACTTCAGGCAGATTCCCTTGTTGTTCTAACACCTGATCTGGACAAAGAAGCTACTTCAAACTTGCTCCCCATTAATTTTAGTGGGTTATCAAAGGTAATAATATTGGTGTGAAATCTCTGTTGCAAATTCTATGACATTACAAATGGATAATTTTACATAAGCCAGATTTGTACTTGCACATTTAGTAAGAGTAAGTCCTAGATAGAAATAGGATTTTGTAAGTTAATGGAGAACTTCTCCAGAGTTAATCCTTGGCTGAAGCAGTAGAACTATATCATGCACGCTAGCACGATACTAAAGCCCTTGGTCTCCATTATTTTCAAAATACATTTTTCTCTCACTCATTTTCAATCACACATTCTTTAATGAAATTATATTACACTCAAATCCAAAATCTTTCCTTATTTTTTAACCACATATTTTCCATCAAAATAATATTCCAGAATGCATTTTGGGCAAGAAATGGGGCTCAAACAGGCTCTATATATTTTTGTACAATGTGCTTGATTTTTCTCTATTAGTTCCTTTATATCTGTCTGTTTTATTTGATACAATGACTTGGTAAAGAAGATAATATCTTTTATACTTGGCACGCCTGCCTGTTTCTGTGGTAGAATGTGGATTTCACATTTTTGCTTAAGGTTGCAAGTTGCAACCTTCAGATCAATCATGTATTCTAACACTCGATAATACAAGCTTCTACTGTTGCGCACAGATGGACACCATCATGACTTTCTGTTACAATCTAACTGAAGCTTTCTTACCTTGCAGGCAGTAAAGCCGGGAGATACTATTTTCATTGGTCAATACTTGTTCACAGGAAGTGAAACAACTTCTGTATGGCTGGAGGTATGGAAACATTGGAGATTGTGCACCATCTGTCAATATTTTGTGTGTTGTTGATTCTCAGGAATGTTTGATTTCTTAAGTCCATTACCATTATGTTACTGTGGTAGATGTAGATTGGCATAGGATCTAGTTTTATTCTTTTTGTTGATCCTAGGCTAAATATTTGGATGAGTGAACATCAACTCCTGACTATCAATTTCAATGAAGAATCACAATATGACTTTTCCATAGACATTGATGCATAATGGAGTTACTACCGTGCAGGTAACTGAGGTGAAAGAGGAAGATGTGGTTTGTCTGATTAAGAATTCTGCCACCTTGGCTGGGTCATTGTACACACTACACGTGTCTCAGATTCGCATTGATCTTCCTACTCTCACTGATAAAGATAAGGAGGTAAGCTATGCTATAACCAATTGAAAGCTTATTCAGGATTTTTCAAGACCTAAGATTTCATGTCTGTTCCAGTATGTAGTGATGTGCAGCTCTTGGAAACAACTACTTTCTCATGTGGCTTTATTTTGCTTTTGAAACTGTCTCTAAACAATTTTGGTTATTTATCTAGATTTTACATGGTCCCTGTAATAACTTTAGGTTATAAGCACTTGGGGAGTTCGGAACAACATAGACTTCCTCTCACTTTCATATACACGACATGCAGAGGATGTTAGACATGTAAGGAGTGTTTCTGGTTTATATTAATGTCTTTCTAATCATTTTTGTTTTATATTCTGTTGACTATCAGGCGCAAAATAAATTAGGCATTAAAAATTATGTATTTATGATTATTCCAATTTGGTATCTAATAACTGGTGTTGGGCCTTTTTGCTGGTCTGCAGGCTCGTGAGTTTCTTTCTAACTTGGGTGACCTCAGTCAAGCCCAGATTTTTGCAAAGATCGAAAATGTAGAGGTTAGAAGCCTGTTTAATTTTTTTTGAATGATCTCAAAAGAAGCTGCATGTTAATCTTAATCTGAAATTGTATCTCGTCTTTATTTTCCTTACATTCTTTTGCAGGGGTTGACCCATTTTGATGAGATCCTCCAAGAAGCAGATGGCATCATCCTCTCTCGTGGAAATCTAGGGATAGATCTTCCCCCAGAGAAGGTCCATTTCAAATTTGGATATACTAACTTGATATTTTGCTTCTTGGCAAATAGATGCTCATTTGCCCCATCAGAGTCCCCCCCCAAACCCTGTAAAACATAAAAGAAAGAGATGAAAATATGTAGAATTTTTTTCCATTAAAGTGCTACACTTCAATTAGTGAATGTAGAATTGTACATGTGGTACAGAATGAGCGGAAAGTAGATGATAATGACTACAAGATCAAGGTTTCTGAAAGAACAAACACCAACACATCCTTTTCCCTTTTCTGTTATTTTGGGTCTTCCTCTGAAAATCCTTATGGCTTCCTGTTGATATGTCTGCATTCTTCATGCAATCACTGTAGTGTTGGTGAACCATTTATCACCCGTTTCTGACAACATTTTAATGTATTCAGGTATTTTTATTTCAAAAAGCAGCTGTTCACAAGTGCAATATGGCTGGGAAGCCTGCTGTGGTCACTCGTGTGGTAGACAGTATGACTGATAACTTGAGACCCACTCGTGCTGAGGCAACTGATGTAGCCAATGCTGTCTTGGATGGTATCTTTCAGTTCTCAGAATGGATCCTTGATTATCTGATTACTGAGTGTCTGCAGAAAGTTCACACATATTCTTTTGTTTGCAACTATGAGAGATCATTTTGTCTGTGCATACATTATCTATGATAGCTATTACAATGGCAACTTGAAAACTTATCTTCTATCCTTCTTCATTGTTTCAGGCTGCGATGCCATTCTTTTAGGTGCAGAGACCCTCCGTGGATTATACCCTGTTGATACCATTTCAGTTGTTGGTAAAATTTGTGCTGAGGTGAAGTTTATTCTATTTTCATTGTCCTTGCTAATCAGCATCACCGTTAAATTCGTTACGTCTCCCTTGTCTCTTCTAAACCCTCAATCTAGAAAAGGATAAATCTGTCTCTCCAGTTCAAGAAGTAGAAAGATATTTTGCTCGTGTATCAGTTCTAAGGATGATGTTCTGATCAGAGGTCTTCCCCAGCTTTCTTCCTGACTTCACTGTCAAGCTGCCAAATGGCAAAATTTGGAAATTTGAAGAACCAATTTGTTTGCCTTGGGATAAAATTTCTCAACATGCTTTCTTGTGCAGGCAGAAAAGGTTTATAATCAGGATCTCTACTTCAAGAAGACTGTTAAATATGTCGGCGAACCTATGACCCACTTAGAATCAATTGCTTCCACTGCAGTAAGTTGCAAATTGCACTTCTTTGCTCTTTAATTAATGTGTGTTTGGCTAAGTACTGTGTAATAAAACCTGCTTTACTTCAGTAAGCAGTTCTTCACTTGAAATCACATATATACTGCTTTTGTTTGATATAGGTACGAGCTGCCATCAAGGTGAAGGCATCTGTAATTATCTGCTTCACGTCATCGGGAAGAGCTGCAAGGTCTCTCTCTCTCTCTCTCTCTGTGGGCGTGCGCACGTGCATGAGAGATGTGCATGTACACATTGGTCAGCAATGTGAATTTGTGGTTAAAAGTAACAATATTAAAATGAAATGTCTAATTGTTGCACATCTTCAAGAAATTGGATTTTATATCTGTATATATTCTGAAAGTGCTGTGAAGTCAATTCTATCATTCACATGTTATTAAATTCCTAATTTTAATTCCCACAATTCAGATTAATAGCCAAGTACAGGCCTACAATGCCTGTATTATCTGTTGTCATTCCTCGCCTAAAGACAAATCAACTCCGCTGGACCTTTAGTGGTGCTTTTGAGGTATTTTATGTTACACGTGGGTATATAGTGAAAAACATATTCCGTTGTGCTTTTATCTATTATGAACCATTTGCATTGATTGCTAGGCTGCTTAAAATTTTATATGGATGATATGAAGAGAACAATTTTAGCCGATGTATTATTTTTATTTGTGGATGTTAACTGTGCTATATCTGATGACGAACTACATACGCAATGATGCACTGCTAGGAGAAATTTACTCATTTCCTTGATATGGTTTTATGTTCAGCTTGATTATTCTTAAGCTGTCTGCCTCTCAACATTTTTAATAACTGCTATTTGATGGGTTTAGCCTATGGCGATTTTCTGAAGAACCGGGTCTGGGTTACCCAAGTGGTTCTATTGTCATCTGGCTGACATATTGCCTATTACAATTGTTAGTATCTTCACGATGGGTTAGTAATACCAGTAAGGAGATAAGGCATTTGTGCTTCAAGATGGCTATCAGAATTTTATGTATACTAAGCACCACTCACATGTAGTTGGAATTCATTTTTTCCCCATCAAAGCCAGACACGTGCACTATTTTCACTAAATGGATGGTGGCGAGACTTGAACCCATGTTGCACTTTGTTCTGAAAGTTTAAACTTATTAGAAAGTGCTAAATGTATATCAATTAAATATTGTCTTTATGAAATTATGTTTGTTAGTTGTTTGATCCATTTCTAATATGGATTTTGCTACTTGTACATAAAAAATGTATATAATGGATTACATAATATGATGTGGAGGGAAAAGATTGGATAAAAAAGTTGATTATATTTTAAACTGGCAAATGATAGAGTGTCACGTAGTATTATGTAATCCATTATAAAATCTTGATGTACATGTTGCAAGATCCTTCTATTATTACCTTAGCAGAGTTGATATAAAACTGGATAATTTTGATCATGGGCACTTTGAAAACAATATTTAAATGATAATCATGTAACCATTCTAATAGTTTAAGATTTTAGATCAAGTGGTTCAACACTTATCTTCACCTGATTGTATGCTAAGAGAAAATATCCAGTATTTCAGTTTGTTACTCCAAAGTGGCTGCTTTCATGTTTGTGCTATGATATTTGTACTCCTATATACACAACTCTCTGTTTTTATACTCTATACACAACGCTCTGTATTTTATGCTTGTAATGTTTTTGGATCTGTTGTGTACACACAAGAACGAGGAGAAACCGTTGGTTGCTTTTATCTATGTTAAATTTCCGTTATGAAGCAACTGTAAAACATGGTGTTTAATCTTATTCATGCAAAATTTCATTTTTGTCTTTTCATTTCCCATTATATCAACTGATTTTGTTTTTTGGCAAACGCAATTCGGGTATTTTACGTTGCAAAGTGACCTTATTTGTAGGCAAGGCAATCTCTTATAGTCCGAGGCCTTTTCCCAATGCTTGCAGATCCTCGACATCCTGTAAGATATCTTCCGTGTTCATATTTATTTTTTATTAGAAAAAGAAGCCACTTAAATCACCCCTGTATTGTGCATTTTGATGATTACTTCCCATAAATATGTACGTTGGGAAGAATTAGAACTACTAGATATCGAATTCGATGTTTGGAAAGGCTATTGATGAGACTTTGCCAGACTGAGTTATGGTATCTGTTTAGCTTACATGTACAATACATTTCTACTTCTGCATGCTTTTATATTCCCCTGATTATGCATGCTTCAATAATGCTTAGAAATTGTTGTCTAAGATGTCAGGGATTAGTATTCAGATGTTATTCAATTAAATGTCTAGTGTATGTTATATTCTATCGTAATCCACCTTGATTTTCAGATCAACATCATATTTACCCTATAGTAATTGGTCAATGACAAACTTGGATCTTAAAAATCCGTAAGGAACAAAAGTTGCCTTCCGAAGGGAAAATGCATGTAAAGTAATAGAATTTCAAGCATGGTCCCTTCAAGCGAAGCTTGAGATAATTAAAATTCAAACATGTTTGTTAGTCTCCATGTAATTGAAAGGCAAGCTTTGACTTAAAATTCTCCTTGAGGATCTTGGTCGAAGTGGGGATCAGCTGCAAAACTATCCGGTCATTATTTATTCAAACTGTACCCAACAGATAGATGGTTTTTCATTGGAGTAGCTGCTGTACTTGAAATATTCAATTTCGAAGACAGAATAGATGTTCGTCTGCCCAAATTTTGATTAGAATATTTGGTCCAGTTTCTTGGAAACGTGTTTTTTTAGTTCCGAAGCTTGCTTTTGTTATTGCGAATCATTGATTCAGGCTTTATCCTGCAGGCTGAGTCTACAAATGCAACAAATGAGTCAGTACTGAAGGTTGCTTTGGATTATGGCAAGGCATCCGGTGTTATAAAACCACATGATCGAGTTGTTGTTTGCCAGAAAGTTGGTGATGCATCCGTGGTGAAAATCATTGAACTTGAAGACTAGACATACCAGTTCCACTTGTCATCTGTTGTTCTTTCAGAAAACCTTAGTACTCAAGTCTATTGTCACGGCTCAACGAACTCATGGGGCGACGCCAGTTGTTGTATAGCATGTTTCTAGTACATATATCAGGACAGGAACATGCTTTGTACGTATTTGTCTTTTCTTTGTAATAAAGCCAGTCGTATCTACCTACCCGTGTATTAATGTAAGAGTACAGGAATGTGGTGTGCACTTCCAACTTCATAATAAAAAGTCACCTATCCCTTCTTAATCTTATCAACTTGGAAATTAGAATCGTTATTCTCTCAACTATACACGCGTCTTTCTGAATTTTCATAATTCAGAAGTATTGGATCGCTAGAAAAGTTATCTAAGTCAAGTGGAGAAAAATCTAAGAAAAATGTCCAACTTAAGGACTAACCAAGGGTGTGAATATTTGGCCAAGGAGATTTCGCAATGGCTATCGATAAAAATAGGTTATAACTTAAAAGGAGTCTATGGGGTTATGTTGTGATAGTCATACGCCTATTTTTTACACGAAAAACCTCGAGTGTTAAGACAGAAATCAAGAATATCAATGTCAAGTATAGCTATGCTTACACGAGTCATGTAAGATCTCTTAGATTGTGATATATAATATTGTTATAATGTACTTTAAAGTACTATTGATCGTTAAATGTGCAATAAGACCAAGCAATATGCTTAGCAGAATAAATTAACACAACTTATTAGTAAAAAAATGGATAAATACCCCTCATGTACATTATTTCTCTACAAGGCATCTGCCCGAGTAATCTTTGTCCTGAATGGAACATCTCGGAAAAATTGGTGCCAAATATTGACGAAAACTCCCAGAATCGGACCTTTTGATTCAAACGAAAATCTTTGAAATAAAAATGGCATATCAGAAGTAACATTGCGAATACCTGGAAATTAATTATCACGAGCATTGAAAATTTCCGGTTAGGATCTGAATGATCTCTCCTGCAGTGAAAATTCTGCAGTAGACCGTTTTCTACAAGACTCTTAGTAGATATGAGGATAACTTAAGCGCCATTCACAAAAGAAGTCTTCGAATATCGCTGAAGTTTGAATGTAATGACGCAAAGAAGTTGCCTGCAAAGAAGATTTGTAGCAAAGTTGGGGATTACATAAAGATTAATGTGTTTCGCCTCCATTAAATGGCCAACTACCCGACACATGAAACAGAAATATCTTTGATTTCATGAGAATAATTTTGAAAGAAAAATAGTAATAATTTTATTCTTTTGTGATGGGTTACCCAATCTTAAAAAGAAAATTAAATCTTTGGTGCTACATACCTCCAACTTTTCCATCAAAAACACGATGGTCAGCAGACAATGTTAAATTCATTCTTGTGACAACGCCAGGCTTCTCAGACCCTAGAAAGATGAGAGCTCAACAATCAAAAGATAGAATGGTAAAATACTTGCACTCAATAATGAACCATAATATATACCATCATCTCCAACAACTGGTTCAACAACTTGATTACCCCTACCGACAGCAAGAATACCAGCCTACAAAGAAAGAAATGGTCAAGTTATACATGATGCTTACAAAACATTAGTAAATTAAATGTCACCCTATCTGGGAAAAATATATGCATCTCTTGGCCCCATGGGTTAAGAGGTGATAACATTACTTAATTCTGTGAAAACCAGGGTCCAGAAGGTTAAAGTTATCTTTGTGCTTGGGAGAGAGAGAGAACCTGTGGAGGGTTTATAATTGCACAAAAATGATCTACAGGAAACATCCCCAAGTTTGAAATGCTGCACAAGGAGCACAATCTCTATTATATTTTAGGAAAGAAATGGCTAATCGATCATGCATACTGAGATCATATGGTAGATGCTGTCACCTGAATGTGCCACCTTGAAACTCATTTGGCTTAAGTTTTCCCGCCCGTGCCTTTTCAGCAAGATCCTTGACCTTTAGAGAACGGATAACCACATATGGAAAGATTAAGTGAAAATTAGAAAAATTGAGTGTAAATGGTTAGTTCGAAAGGGGAGATATTTTAAACTATGAAAAGGGGTACAAAACATGTCTCAACATTCAAGCTATGAAACTAAAAGCACTTCAAACTTTTGTCTTTGTGCACCTCTAGGGAAATTGATGATATGGACTTTTGATCTGCATTCCTAATAACTGGAGTCATTAAGCCCTGAAATAAAGAGAGAAGATAATGAGATCAAGGCCAGTTATAATATTAAGAAACAGACAATGAATCTCATGAAATACCTTCTCAGTAGCAACTGCAATAGATATGTCAACTGAATCAATTAAAATTATTTCGCCCTTTGCAGTATCCCAGTAAGCTGTGTATTTAGTCAACTTTGTTCAGCATGGCATATTAATGGCATATAAAAGGAGGAGCAAAAGTCCAAGCATCATTAACACTCAACAGATGAATCGTCTATACTGTAACTCATATTTATAAACTCTGTAAAAGCTGTTGCATAAAAAACATATAAATGAGAAATATAAATTCAGCAAGCTGAATTCCACACAGCATAGTAACAACTCTCAAACATCTGATGACGGGAAAAATTTGGAGTCTAAGAGCAGAGACATAAATGTGAACTACAGAATTAACACAGGTGTTCTGATAGTAATGGTTCTTGATGAATAAAGCAGGCATTGTATAAGCACTAAATTATAGCAGGGCAGGTGTAACCAGTAAGCAGTTGAGGGTTCATTCTTTGCATGTTATAATTCAGCTATTGTATCGACACTTTTAGGAGTCCAATAGTCAAATTAGCAAGAATATATGGGTGAAAGCAGCTCTGAAGCATAATTAAACTTTATAGGGCCTAGCATATTTCAGATTCAATAATGGCATGACTCAGCAGAAGAAGAAACACTCTCATGTTGTTCGCATCTTAGCCTATATTTGGCCCACATTTTTCCAAAAACTCATTCTTTCAATACTTATTTTCAAGCACGCATTTTAAGTGGTTCTCGCTTCCAATAAAATAAATTTACAGGCAAATCCAAAACTTTTCCTTATTTTTTTAACCACGAATTCTCCAACAAAATACCATTCAAAAATGCATTTTGGCCCAAAAATGGGGCTCCAACAAAGGCTTAATAATTCATTAAATTCAGTGCTATTCGATCCCCAGTGAACATGGGGAACGAAGGATGAAATACAATCGATTCCTCCATTTTAAGTGGTTCTCGCTTCTCCTTCCTGTTTCTAACTCTTATCCAGGCAGTTCCCAATATTTGGCTATTATTAGATCTTTTAGCTTAGAGGGCAGGAGGTCCACAAGCTTGCAGTATCACTTGGTAATTAGAATTGTTCATTGGGAAACCTAAAATTTCCTATATTTTTAACGTAGAACCTAGTAGATCTTAGCTGGAAACAGTTCCAACAGAAAGAAATCCGAAAATTATTAGTCATGCCCCAATAATTATTCAATATAACTCAGTTTCATGTTGCAAATCATTTTACAGTTTATCAATATTTGGTCCAGTATATCAAAAATCAATGCATCTTACCATTTGCTTCTGGTACATTTCTCAATGCAATAGCAACAGCTTTGATGACAATGTCATTCACTGAGACTTTAAGATCATATTTTGCTGGGGAAAAAATGTGATTGAACTTATATTAGTGCTTTGAGGAGAGGAAGGTAATAAATTAGAGATGAGATTAATCACACACCTTTAAGCTCCTTCCTAAAGGAGAGAAGAGGATCCAGTATAACATCTGAATTGAAACCGTTAACATGAGTATAGACAGGTAATTAGATATAGAGTGCTAAAAGTATAAAAATCTTAGGAAGTTCAAGACCTGTGGACAAATATAAATGAGGTATAGATTGTTTTGATTCCAACAACCGTGTTGCTATCACCTGGAAAACAGTTACCAAATATGTGTTAAAACATTTTAGTAGACGATAAGACTACCAACGAAAATCATCACAAACAGTGATATGCATATCTACAAAACCTGATCATAATACAAACATAAGAAAAGCCTCGAAAACATAGACATAAATCAAGAATCAGGCGTAGATCACTTGGCTTCCCAGGTTAGAATCAAGTGCGATATCCCTCTTATAAATTGATAAACAGACACAATGTTAATCATTAGAAGTATGTATTACAAATGGATGAACAAACAAACTAAAGGGGATGAAGTTCTCATGGTGGGTTTTTTACATAGCTTCATATGAAGAAACTGAATTGAAGGATCTACATAAATGATTAGAAGAAGCCTATAAAAGAAATCAAGGGGATTTGAAAATGATGCTTCCTGATTCACAGGAAAACAAGAAATTGATGAAAATAATCATTAAACAGCATTGTAGTTTTAAATAATTGTTTTTGTCAAGAGGTGCTTTGAATTGTGTATTATTTCAAGAACCAAAAGAAATCTTCCATAAGGTCATATCCTAGTTGTGATGTATGATATCAATTATGGCAAATAAATATACGCTGATTGAGTGAATGAGGTGCAGAAGCACTAGTAGCAAGTTGAGAGTTATCTTCTGTTAGGATCACTGTAAAGAACATATCTAATTAAAATTCCTAAAAGCTCGATTTTATCCACCCACAGGTGAATCTAAGGCCGATCCTCTGAAAGTGAGAAGTGTTAATGAAATCATGAACTCTATGTACATGTATAAGGGTTTGGATGTTTGTTGGCGTCTTCTACTTCTTATTGAAAAGTTCTAACATATATATATTAGAATCGCTTTCTGTTTCAATTGAATATATGAAAGGTGCATGGAAAAGCCTAGTGATATAGATAATTCAAGCAAGGTCATTTCTACGATGTCCTCTCATCTTCAACTCACATGACCACTTGTTTTCTATTTTTTCCACATCTACTGTAAAGTTACCACAACTCAATGACCTAGCTATACTCTCATTTTTGCCTGCAATTCATCCACAATGCAAATATACTTTGGAGGAGTTGTTACTTTCATACAAGCATTTTATAGATAATTATACAAATCAATATAAAGTTTTAATAAGAAAGCCACTTTTAAGAAGGCACTAATGTATTTGACACCAATTATTCATCTAACCGTCTATAAAAGAATTATGAGGGACAATCAAAAAGAAGTCAGAGCAACTTATTCAACAAATAAAAAATACCTTTCGGACTTGACTATTAGGCAAATCTTCATAAGCATCTGTCCGTTGTACATCAGATTTTGATCCTAATGACATCGAGGAAGAAGTCGACAGCTGGGGTGAAGTTGATGGAGAAATTTTCTTCTCAGGTTCAGAGATTCTGGTGGATCCTTTGCCAGACTTTATTGCAGATAAAACATCCCCCTTCAACAAAGTACCGCGAGGACCAGATGCAGTTATAGATGATGCATCCAGCCCATGTTCTGTGATTAGTAACTTTGCAGCTGGACCAATTCGAGCAAAACTCGTTTGAGTTTTTATTTCCTTGGCAGTACTACGTTGGATAAATTTTTCTTCTTTGACACCCATACCACTACTAATAGATGTTTTTACAGCTTCGATGTCATTAGGATCCTCAACCTTGCGAGATAGATTACATTAGTTCGACCAAGAAGAAGAGATTAAAACACAAAGTAATTATAAGAATACAACGTAAATTTCAGGCACAAAAGAACTAGCACTAATCAGCAATATGGAAATTGCACTTTCTAACTTCCAGAAATGAAAGAACTACGAGTATTCCCAAACCCAACTTAGAAGATTGAACCTTCAATTATCGAGAAAAGAGAACGAATGGCTGGTACAAGTTCAAACATCAAAACTTACAGTTATTGCAATGGGCTGTCCCACAGCTACCTCCTTTGAGCCTTCAGGAGCTATTATTTTGGCCAAGAACCTGCACCCAATATACCAATTACATAATCGCACCCAACAGTTGGTCCTAAAAGGCAAAACTGAACTAATTCTATTAACTTTCTAATGAAATGCGCCATAATTATCAAAAAGGTTAACACCCAAGGCTACAAGACAGAATCAAGATCATAATATTATTAGTTTCAATGTTTTCTATGTTACTATTTAAGGTCCTCCTGTTAGTCACAGCATCATCACATGACATGGTAAAAAATACGAGTATTGTGGAGATCTTGACTGTATATGAAATCATTCAATAACATGCATTTCAAAGTTAGAAAGAAAAATATTACCCCTCTTCAAGGCTTTCAAATTCAAGGGTAGCTTTGTCTGTTTCTATTTCACAAATAACATCACCCACCTCAATCTGCAACAAGTAAAAAAAAATAACAAGAACGAAATAATCACTATAAAGCAGTATCTATGAAAAAGTTTCCCACTGACAAATTTACATCCTCGTAAATTTCAGAACTGACCTTATCGCCTTCCTTTTTCCTCCATTTGGCGATATTACCTTGATTCTGTAGGCAAACAAAGAGCAACACTCTTGAGCAGTGAGTAGTAGAGTGAAGAAAAATATGATAGTATAAGATTCATGCCAACTCAGTTGAAGTTGGTCTGACCATGGTTGGGGATAGTGCTGGCATGTCGAGAACAATGTGCGGAGGAAGTTCAGATGTCTTAATGTTCACAGAACTCGATTCCTGTGCACCGTCTTCTTGTGTAATATTTTGTTTATTATCCTTAACTTCTGATCCACTAACAGCAGCAGGAACATTAGATATATCATCTGAATCCTCAACCTAGTTTAACCAACTGAAGTCAAATTACAAGATGATGCAAATAACATCCAACAGAATCAAATTAATCAAAGGATGGACTGAAAAAATGTGGCAACAATTAATGTAATAAATTGGGGAAAATGTGATGATATTTTATGTAATTATTTAGAAAAGAGAATAAAACAGGAACTCTATATATCTAATGAAGAGAAAATTTCCTCCATTGAATGACTTTGCCAAAGTAAGGTTGGCACTACATCTCAAGAGAAAAAATTATTATTTTACAGTTTAGTATTTGAAAAGGTAGCATGATCGTGTGAAAAAAGGCACAGCTATTACTTATACAAAAGATATGGGCATAAGGCATAAGTATAACAAAAAGAATAAAGAGAATGATACTTCAGGTATAATGCACATATACATAACAAAAAGAATAAAGAGAATGATACTTCAGGTATAATGCACATATACCGTAATTGCTATAGGCTGTCCCACAGGCACATCCTTTGAACCTTCAGGCACTAGTATCTTAGCCAGAAACCTGCAAATTATGCTCCCACAAAGCATCACATCAGAACTATTACATTATAGATAAATCATGGTGATAAAATGTGCATTTGATTGGCTCAATAACGTTATATTAATAGGGAGACTAGAAACTAAATTTGTACATGGAATGATTACTTAGGCACAAGAATGTGCTAACATAATAGCATAAAAAACAGAAGATGAACCTCATCCTTTTGTTTAACGTGATTATTTTTAAGTGCCAAGCAATGTAATGCTTACGCGAGGAAATGTTCTCATTTTTTAGGCAAGAAAATTTCCAACACGATATACTTGATTGTATCTTAATCTAATGATCAGTGCAAATTTTCTCATGGAAACCGCAGCTGACCCCATATTAAAGCAGACTAAAAATTAGAATTTACCCTTCTTCAAGACATTCAAACTCAAGGGTAGCTTTGTCCGTCTCTATTTCACATATCACATCCCCCACTTCTATCTGTTAGATCCAATAAAAATCAACTATATTAAATCATAGTTAGAAATCATCAAAACTCAGGTGTTTTTCTTCCAAGTCAACAAAAACTTTTTCGCAGTTATATTTAATTGGCATCATATGTAAAGATAAAAAGTCATCCTATCCCTGTTCGGAAAATAACTACTTAATGTAACTGACCTTATCTCCCTCTTTCTTCTTCCACTTTGCAATGTTACCTTGAGTCTGCAAGGAAATGAACAAGCATGTGAAAGTTATTAATTATGGTACCTATGAAATTCTGTCCCGTGAAAGGTCCTCATATTGTTTCCAGATTAATTTTCCCACCCAGATTCTCTTACCATTGTAGGTGACAAAGCTGGCATCTGAATCACTAAATGAGGTTGTTCTGCAATAACATAACATCTAATGATAAGCTCAATATGTTTAAGTCAAATAAAACATTAGCTGTCATTCTTCAATTTATGTGTTAATACATTGATACTACAGTTACAAGGGCTAACTGTTTTCACATCGAAATCATTAACAGAAGGTTTGAGAAGAACTAAATGAGGCTCAAAAAGATCAAACAACAACCAATTCAACTCTGTAGAAGGTCAAGCAAGACCTGGAAATTGGCTAGTAAGGTCTCATGGAACAAAAGTCATTTAGGCCGACTGGGGCCTAGTCAGGGCTAAAAGAAAAAAGACATTCAAGTAGACTCAGGCCCCGAGGCACCAATCTACCAATTAAACTGAAAAAGTTGAGCTCAGAGTCAAACCAATCCCTCTATTGCTATTGCTCTCTCTAATTTCCCAGCAATATTATTTCTAACACTAAATCATGAGGCCCATACGGTCAGAAATTTCCACTTTCATTATCTCGAGCATATTATTCTATGAATAGGTTTTAAAAAGTAGAAAAAGGTCATGAACCTGGACATTCGAAAATTGACAGTCAAATTCAAATAACTGCACCCAACAATTAGTCCAAGTGCTTACTACCATGATCAGACGGACTTACAGAAAGAGAAATGGTCAAATCAACACCCACACACAAAGAGATGCATACACAGGGAAGCACTCATATGTATCACAATTGAGTAGATATCAAGTTTAATACTTGAGTAGAGATTTTAAAAGAGCCGATGATTACACTAGGCAAGTCTCACATGAGGCTTTCATTAAGAGCCTTAAAACTACACTTCGAGCTTACGTCTCGACTTCCTAAGGAGCACACCTCATTGCATAAGCCTAGGACAACCACATGTGCGTTCCTTTGTCTTGGTAATTTTGGGCTTTTTGTTAATTGGCCTCAGCTTTTGTGTTGGTTTTTCCTTGATAGAGAATGTCTTAAGGGGCATTTATTAGAATTGGAAATTAGACGAGAACAATTGAAGAGATATGCCCTCTGAAGTGCAAGGACCACCACCCTAGGTGAAGTTGCAACTTTTCAGTAAGAAATTATCGATGACTGGAGAACTGCTGCAAATAATTCCACTCTTTTCTTTTACATTATTCTTGATGGTTCCTCTGAGTCCTCGTTCACTTTTTCTCAGGATTTTCTTTCCTTTAAATTTAAAGAATCTGAAAATATCTGAAATCAACAAATCTGCTTAAGGAGTTGCAATATAGAACTTTGAAAAGTCATACCTGAAGATGAGTACTTTCGGACACCACTCTGCAACTGTCATTCCCATAATCACAGTTAGAAAAAGAACTCATTGATGCAAGGTAAATCATCAATATATTTTCACCACTAACCTTCAGCTTAGAAGAAATGTCGTGAACTTCATTGACCATTGGAAAAGGAGTAGGCCTGATAAACTTGCATCATTAGTAAATCATATGATCACAACAAACTGAAAATTACAAGTCCAGTTAATTCAATATGTAGTCTCCAACAACCAATCTGACCCCATGTACAGAGTCAATTTCACAGGTTTTTTCTGCCAAATGAGGTACGGACCCAGCTTAATGCCACGTTACAAGTGCTGGGAGACTCTTTGCTAACTTTAGCACAAAGATTTTGCCAAATGCAGGCTGAACATTCTAGCATAGGGCTGGACATGGGTTGGGTATTTAATAAATGGAACAGTCGGGTCCAAATAAAATTATGGAACCATTCGGGTTCGGTTCCGTTCGGTTCCGTACCATAATTAAATTTTTTAACATTTACAGCAACACTACATAAGTACAACTAATGACATGTTCATTCGTAACTTTTACAAATTAACGTAGCCCAATTTAAAAACATCTAAATAACAAGCTGTCCAATAAGATTAATTCAATGTATACAAATACCAAAAAGTAGATACTAATATTAAAATAT
>CAIGRN010172207.1:0-12929 GCA_903798345.1 Fraxinus anomala | reverse complement strand
TTTATGCTAGTTGAAAACTAATGATTTATTTTGTGATTATTTATTTATTAATATGTTAGTTACTACTTTCTTAAATCAATTTTTAAGTTCTACAAATTAGACTTCTTTTTTGAAATGTATTATTGTAGATTATTTATGTGGTGTATGGTCTATTATGAGTGTAATTTTTGTTACGGAGAAAGATTCAAATGAGCTTAAGCTTTGATAAAAGATAGTTAACAATGCGTTAGAGCAAAACCACAGTAAAAGTCCCGTCGCCACTCATCCAACAATGGAGCACATGTCACATTCGCATCAGTTGAGAAACGCCCTTTCCATTATTAATAACAATTGATAAGGAAAACTTCACAGATCCAACCTACTTAAGGGGCTTTGGTGACCTTTGCACTGGTTGGGTTTCTAGATATGGGATCCGTGTAGTAGGCTTGACCAACACAGAGGACAATCTTTAGAAACTATGTATCCCATGCAAGATAAGAGGTTCAAACTAGGAGTAGATCAGACAATTCTTTCTCGTCTTATCTTCTTCCTGCCCTTATAGTAGGAGTAGCTCAAATAGTAGGATTAGAATTATTCACCCAATAAACAGTCAAGACCTTCCTTTTTTGGGTTCTCTAAACTAAGAAAATGGTTGAATGATGAGAAAGATGCCACTAGTTGCAAAGCTCCAATTAAGAGGGATAGATAGGTGCAAAGCAATTATCCCTATTTAAGGAGTTTGTGACCAAAAATGGCATCATGAACCAATACTTGCTGTGCATCCAACCCACTCACTTGTTTATTGTAGAGGCTATAAGTATATAAATCCCCGCAATTAGGAACAGTATAGTGGGTTGAAAAACAAGTGTCCTTGAAGTAGGCTACTTATTCAAGAATGTAATCTGAGATAGCCATAATACCACTGTTAAAAGAAGTGGTTCGAATAATCCCTATTTGAATGGGATCTGTTCTTAAAAAAAAAAAATTAAGGTATTTCGAAGTATTTTACAATACAGACAAAGTCGCTAGAAACCTTAGAAATTATCTTTATATTGAACTTTGGACATTTAAGAGTTACAGATCAAACATTTTTACGAAGAATGTATTTTATCTCATGGTAGCCTGCTTGAGTCCCTCCAGGAAACTTTTGTTATTGAGTTAACCATACACTTCACATGTTTCTAAGATTAGCATGGATCAATAAAGAGTCTAGTTTCCATGTTAGGTAGCGTATTGAATAGAAAATTTAAATCAATTCATATGATCTCTCTAATAGTTTAAACATCTGGATTAGATAGTTAACGTGGCACGAAAGATAATAAAAGTATTGGCTTCATGTACAGCTATCGTATTTTTTTTAAAACATGTATATATGCCTTACCTTCAATCGAAAAATGACTATGCTTAGCATGTAACGGACAAATTGAAGATCATACATGCAGACTATCTCTAATCTTTAGATGAAATAATCCACATAGTATCGAGCCACGTAAAAGACCGATGCTCAAGTCTCGTCACATTAGTTATAAAATTTTGTGTGTGCAAAACATAAAAAATGAATTTGGACTGGACGTGAGGGAATGTCTAAAAGATTATGAATACATGTAGCCATTGTCTAACAGGCCAAGATTTTAGGTTAGGTGATCATATACAAGCGACTAGAGTTAGTATATTCAAGTTTTACAGCCACCGCCAAATATTATTAAAAAAATCAAGTGTCATGTCTTCACGCGATATGCGTTGAAATAGTACATGTACTCCATATCTCTCTAATATCTTAAAATTTTTATGAAATGACTAATATTTTTTGTACTTATTTAAGTATATTTTAGATATTTATTGTTTAGTGAGGTGCACCTCGACTCATAGAAAAAAAACACCTTAATACTCATTTTATCTTCTTAAGACTGTATTATATGTGGAAATATAAATATATATATATACATATAGAAGTAAATTTTCCAACTAATATTGAGTACTTCATTAATTTTCTGTAAATTAATTTCAGTAAATATTTAGCAGATTTCACAGTTGAAAAGTATAACTGATTTAATTCCAAAATGAGATAATTCCTACGTGCATTTCAACAAATAATCTCATTTAAACACATAAAAATAACCTCTAAACATGCTAAAAGAAAATTAATAGCTTAGGAAAAAACACAAAAGTGTGAACATTTGATAAAATGTACTTTTTGGGTATTCACAATTGTCACCAAAATAAAACATTTGGACCACCCCTTTAGCAATTCATACATTAATGGCATTCAGGAATAATCAGGTGCAAATATATTTACAAAACAAACTAAGATTATCGTCAGCACCTCATAATTCGATCTATACACTTTATAAAATTTTATCACATATAATATTAAAATGACTAGATATATGGTTTCGAAAATCATCAAATAAAAAAGTTACTAAGGAAAAAAGTGAAATTGATCAGAAATTTTAAACCTTGTAATTTACAGTTCCACCAGATGATGATGCTTGACGACCTGTAGCACTTGATATGGCACAACTTGCACTTATGATGCTTATAGCCGTTGCACAATTCTGAGAAAATCCAATGATTTTCGAATACACCTCCAAAAAATAATGTTTAGCAACAGTTAGCAAAATCCTCTCAGATACGTCATCATGTACATGAACGCCGCGTAAATGCACATCCCAGGAAAAAATTGTCAAAATCTCCAACATGAAAAAACCTTGACAAACTCGATTAAACACGATATCAATATTATTTTTTTTGATAAAAGAAACGTATAAATAGAAAGAAAGAATCACAAAAATAGAGATCCAGGTGTTCCTTTGATCAATGATTGATTGTACTAAAGATGCATGAAAAACACAAAAGGAAACAGAAAGTAAAGAAAAGGTGGATGAAACTAGCTCTATTAATATAAAGTTTCAGGTGAAGTGTTTCTACAAACGAAGGAATTGAATTATCAAGAACAAACTAAAACATTGTGATTTGAGATTTTAGTTCTGTATTTAAAAGAAAATTGGCGAAAGATAACATGGTGATAGGCATGAAATCTAGAGAACTATGAAAACAAAGTAAAGGAGCATAACTACTGTACATCCAGATGAATTAAGAAAACATCCATTTACAGCAGAATTTACTAAAGCAGATAAAGAGGACAAAGAAATAACTGCTTGGGAATTTTGGGAGTGGTTATGGGGTTTTTTTAATGTACTAGTTTAGTGCATTTTCAACGGTTCGATTTTGAATGGTTTTTAGAAGCGATTCTTGAAAAATCTAATCCGCGCTTGTTGCAGTAAGCTAGCTTTACCCTCCAGCTAGTCCTCCAACGATTCTAAAATTTTTTCAAAATAATAAAAATATATATATGGTGTCAGTGAAATTTTCAACATAATTTTATTTTATTTTATTATTTTACTAATAAGTGATATTCTATTTATAATATGCTTTTTATATATAAGTTAATTTTTAACTTAAAAATTGCAATATTTATTGATAATTTAATCTTTTAAGTTATTTGTACTTTTTCACTTATAAATAAATTATATATTTATAAGTTAATTTTTTAATTATAAATATTTACTACATATTACAGAATTTTTTACTTATAAATAATTTTATATTTTATAAGCAATTCTTTGTCTTATTGGTAATTTTTACTTGTAAGTAAATTGTTAGTTATAAAGTAAATTTTTTGCATATCTGTTTATACACTTATTCAAGGCTTTAAATAATGATATTATGTATTTTTTGTGAAATATTATATAATTTATTATGTATTGTGTTCAGTAGGTAAAATTCATTATTTAATGAAGAATTGAAGAAAATTTGTGAAAATTGGCTCAATTATAAGAGATTCAAAGTTTGGGGACTAAAGTGAAAATACTCAAAAGTTATAATAGACCTCATGATGATTCGAGAGTGTTAGGTGTCAGTTGGATGAAAAAAGAAGTTAAATGGATTAAATAAAATTTCACCCGAAAAAGTTATGCTCCAAATTTTCATCTTATATTGAGATCCCTTTTTGGCATATTAAATATTCAAAAAGGAAAAATATTATATCTAAAAGAATTGTATCAATTTAAATTATCTTTCCAACGTATTTTGTTTCACCTCAATTAGATATCGAGAAAGAAAGTTACGATAAAAATTATTGAAAGCATTCCCGTCAAAGAGATCAACGAGCACGCGCCTTTGCGACAGGTGAGGCATGTGCCTCTCTACCAAAAAAGGGGGCGCCTAAACAAGTAGGTGCTTCTCTCAGTGTAAAAATGGGAAAATCTGATTTTCCTTATTCTTATTTTAGTAACAATTCAATGCAATCATTTTTACAACCTTTAAATACAAAAACTCGACTAGAATGTGGGGAACCTCCATTTGACCTAAATTTCATCATATTCTACAATTTTTGGAGGTGAAGAACAAATTTATACATCAAATCAAGGGTAATCATACAAGTAATTGACGATTCATGACCCGATTTCAAGAAAAGAGCTAAGAACTTTGGTTTCTACTACTTGTATCTTTCTTATTTCCAAGTGAGTTTTTCCAATATTCTTGTATAATTTAATTATAAAAATGTTAGGCTAAGTTTTTCATTGTATTGCATGGATGATTAACCTTATTAGTTGTTATTTTTAATTCAAGACTCGTTAATTTAGTAATTCTTGAGTTTTTTATTATTTATGCATAATCATTTTATTGTTTGAATGTTTTATCACTATTAAGATAACTTGTTGTCTATTCGTTGTGTTGGGAGGCTCACAATAGGTAGAGCACTACATATTTAACACACGAAAAATAGATACTATGAATAATATGTATGGCTTGCAATCATGTGAAATAATCCTATTATCAAATGCGTGTTTTTCATATGAATTCAGACTAGAAATAGGTCGGGTCGTGTTAAGCATATGTTTGATATTTTTTGGAAAATGCATTAAATAAAATTGAATTATTGATTGTCATTAATATTAGAAAAATAATATTACTTTTTATGTGTCGATAATTGGAAATAACACTAATAGAGGAATTCAGAAATTCAATATATTTATCTCATATTTGATAAAACCATTTTATTGCTTTCGTAGTTAAATTTAGTATAAAAATTCAAAACAACCTCTTTTGTGTTACTCTTTATCGAACTTGATAACAATTAGTAAACGAAATTAAGCATTATTCCTCGTGGGTCGATAAGTCTAAACCTATTTATTTATTATTTGTCAACGATCTCGCACGCTCGTGCGTTTCGCACGAACAAATATCAATAAATTTTTACGTTATTATACTTTTATTACGAGTTAGTTTTGAACAAAAATATGCGAGCTAAAAATAATTGTTTAATAGAGGGATTGGAAGAAAATTTGAAGACCAATAAAAAACCACCGATTTGAACAATAGAGAAATGCATCCCAAATTACACTATAATAATTATCGGCGATTTTTTAAACTACCCAAAATCAATACTCTATAAAACTATTAAGCACTAAATTTTCCGATCTCTTGTAAATGATGCCATCCAAAAGGGTCAAAATGAGTGGGAAAAAAACTCTCAAGAAGTAGGCCCTTAGTTGTCTGAAGAGCCTATGTAACTCAAATATGTTACAGCTATGATAAAAAAAATATTAGGCTGGACAAAACCTCAGTTAATTTGGTTTAGCCACTAAATACTCATTTGACTAAAGTGACAGATGAACCTAAACGAGGAAAGAGAGGCTTGTTAAGAATAAATAACAAGTATGTTAACCGAATAAATCAAGATCAAATGTTAGCAAACACTGTAATTCCTAAATATATCACACAGAGGAGGCAACCTTCACTATTTTAGCAAGTGAATTACCATCGTTTGAGTTAATTTGGGGTAAGGAATAAAAATACATCAATTCAACCAAATTTCTTATGAATTTGGATGCAAGATACTGACGATAATGAAATAAACAAGAAGAAAAATAAACGTTATACGGGAAAAAACCACAATTAGAGGAGAAATCCACTATAATCAATAGTAATTGTGTTTACAAGATCATAATGCACTCAACTGAAATCTAAAACTTTCAAAACATTCTATGAATCTTCTTAATAATTTACATATGCAATATGTATATATGTATATGTATATGTATATATATATATATATACACGAACCCTGAGTCTAAAATTGCGTAAAAAAAAAAAAAGGGGGCCTCGGCGGGATAGGCTTGTCGTTCGAGCGACGGCGAGCGGTAGGCGAGCGACCAAGTCTTGGGTTGTTTTCTGACGGGCTTGCTCGACCGTTCAGCTAGTGCGATGCAAGCTAAAATGCGACGACTTTTTTCTCCGGTCCATAATTTTGATATTTTCAAGATCACTCTAATTTAGACTTCAATACCCACAGAATTTGGATCAAACCACAACAAATCTCCACCTTGAACCAAATTTGAACACAAGAAATTTCAAGTCACATCTCCATTAATAAACACCACTTCTCATTTCCCAAACAAGCCACAATGGAATAAATCAATGACAAACACTCTTATGTTCAAATTTAGCAATGGAAAGTGGTTTTATCATCATATTAGCAGAATTATCGTTGTTATCAACCTTGCTCACTACAATATCACTACAAGCAATCACATTACGTACAAAATGATATCTTACATTAATGTGCTTAGTCCTCTAAACATCGGATCCCTAGTCAAGAAAATTGCACTCTGACTACTACAGAATACTGTAGACATCTGCAAGTCTTCACTGATGTCACCAATCAATCCTCTCAGCCACATAACCTCCTTACATGTTCTGTAATGGCCATGTATTCTACTTCTATTGTAGACAAAATTACTGTATTTTACAAAGTAGCTTTCCAGCTGATAGCACAGTCTCCAAGGGTAAACACATACTCTGTAAGTGATTTCCTCTTATCAGGATTCCTTACATAATCTAAATCCACATATCCAATGATTCCATCTGAATTTTTACCAAAATGCAAACAAGCTTAGAAAAGCCTCTCAAGTATCTGAAGATCTACTGCACTACTTTCCAATATTCCTTGCCAGTATTTGCCATGTATATGCTAACTGCACTAACTGAATGTAGCAAATTAGGTCCTGTACAAATCATAGTATACATAGGCATACCAACTGCACTGGAATAAGGAACCTGAGATATGTAATTAATGTCTTCATCTGACTGAGGACACAAGTTAGATGATAATTTCAAGTGAGCAGCTAAAGGAGTACCGACAACCTTCGCATTCACCATATTGAATCTTTCAAGCGTCTTCTCAATATACTCCTTTTGACTCAAATACAATCTGCCAGCCTTTCTATCCCTCAAGATTTTCATACCAAGAATTTTCTTTGCAGCACCAAAATCCTTCGTATCAAACTCTTTGCTAAGTAGTAACTTCACTTTTCTGACCTCTGTTTTATCTTTGGCTGATATGAGCATATCATCAACATATAATAACAAATATGTAATTGATTCACTATCTTTCTTTTTGAAGTATACACAACTATCATAATTACATATGAATAAATGATGATTAGTCATGAATGAATCAAACATCTTATTCCACTTCCTTGGTGACTACTTTAGTCCATACAAGGACTTCTTCAATAAACACACAAAGTCTTCTTTCCCAGAGACTGTGAACCCCTTTGGTGGTTGCATGTAGATGCTCACCTCAAGCTCTCCATATAAGAATGATGTCTTGACATCCATTTGTTTAAACTCCATGTCATTCTTAGCAATCACTCCAAGTAAAGCTCGGATGGAACTATGCTTCACAACTGGTGAGAGCACATATTTAAAATCCTTGTTGTGCCTTCCTTTCTTTTGAACACCCATTTATAGCAAACAATCTTTTTACCTCTAGGTAATTTCATCAAGTACTAAGTATTATTTTTGCTCAATGACTCAATCTCCTCCTGCATAACAATCTTCCATTTGCTAGAATCACTGCGACTGCTTCTGAATATGTAGCAGGTTCCTCAGTAGAATCAATGTCTTCAACCACACTCAATGCATAAGCTACCAAATCTGATTCTTCATACTTCTATAGAGGTCTAATCTGCCTGCGAGGTATATCCTTAGCTTTGAATATTATGGTGATGGTGGTGTAGGTAAAGTAGGCAAGATATTATTGTTTGTCAACCCTGAACTGGACTGATTTGTAATAGACTGTTTTGCAACCTCTGATTGTTCTTCTTATTCAATTCCAACTCCACTTGAGTTGAATGATTCTGCTCCTTAGTTTTATTAGAATCCCTAATAGGTGATTCATGAATCATAGCAAGTTCATCAAATACTACATCCCTCCTAACACCCACCTTTTTTGTCTTACGACACTACAATTTATACCCCTTCACACCTGATTTATCTCTAAGAAAGATGCACTTTCTAGACATAGACTTCAACTTCCCATTATCCGCATGAGCATAAGCAGGACACCTAAAAATCTTCAAATCAGAATAACAAGAAGGTTTACCAAACCATACCTCTTTTGGTGTCTTTTTATCAATGAAAGTTAAGGGTGAGCAATTAATCAGAAAACAAGCTGTAGTAGCAGCTTCAACCCAAAAAGTCTTGGAAACCTAGAATTTGAAAGCGTACAACGATCCTTTTCCATCAAAGTTCTATTCATCCGTTCTGCTACACCATTCTGTTGAGGAGTTCCAAGCACTACCAGGTGTCTCAAAATGCCTTCAACACTGCAGAAGATATTGAATTCATTTGAACAAAACTCCAACCCATTATCTGTGAGTAGACGTTTCACCTACTTTTCAGTTTGCTTTTCTACCAATATTTTCCACTCATTAAAGGTCTCAAACACATCACTCTTCTGCTTTAAGAAGAATATCCAAACTTTCGTGGAGAAATCATCAATCACTGTCAACAAGTAATAATGACCTCCTTTTGATAGTACAATGGCTGGTTTCCAAGATCTGAATGGGTATATTCAAGTGTTTCATTCGTGTTGTGTCTTCCTTTCATGAATCAGACTCTTTTATGTTTTCTAAAGATTCAATGCTCACAAAAATTTATTTTGCTGGTCTTGTGCCCATCAAGAAGTGCCTTTCTAGCCCTGCTATGCCATTCTCACTCATATGCCCAAGCCGCATTTGTAATTTTATCATCCATCAAAGAAGAAGTAGAAATGCTGCATCTTCAATTACTATAGAATCATGCAAAATATACAACTGTGTAGAGCTTTTATGTCCCTTCATGACAATAAGAGCACCTCGACTCACCTTCAACATTCCACCTTCACTAGTGTATCTATAACCCTTTGAGTCAAGTGCACTCAAAGATTGAGATTCCGCTTTAGTTCTGGAACATGACATTCCTTACATTTGTAAGTGTTCCGATAGCCTAATTGAACATTCTGATTTTGACTATACCAACTTCGACAATTTTGCAAGGCGCGTTGTTTTCCATAATAATTGTACCTCTCGAAACTCTTTCATAGTTGAAAGCCAGTCCCTGTTGGGACACATATGAAAAGTACAAGCCGAGTCAAGAACCCATTCCTCATAAGATTTGGAATCCATGTCAGAAATTACAAGAAGCTCTTCTTTACTTTGCCCATCTTCTACAACATCAGCCTCTGCTATATAAACATGTTGCTTCCCTTTCTCAATAACACCAACAGCTTTATTTCTCTTCTTCAAGGCATAGCAATTAGCTCTAATATGACCCTTCTTCTTACAATAGTGACATGTCTTCTTATCATATCTAGATTTCAATATATCCCTCGTATTTCTGCTAATATTCCTATTTTGATTTCTCCCACGCTCAACCAAGCTTCAGCATGATTCCTAGATCATCAAACAAGATGCATCATCTTCTCCTTAGATAGTAAAGCATCATAAACCTCTTTCACGGTGAGAATATCCCGACTATAGAGAATAATATCTTTAAAAGTCACATATGATGGCGACAGAGAACACAACAACATCAACGCTAAGTCCTCCTATTCATACCTAACTTCCAATGTCTCCACATCGGCTATGATTTCTTTGAACATAGGTAAGTGATCATCCAATGACATACCTTCAGCATTCGGTAAGAATACAAGCATTGTTTCAAGTGTAGCTTGCTGGTCAAGCTCTTTGTCATGCAAATTTGCCCCAACTTCAACCACAGCGCAGCGATACTTCTCTCATTTAGAACATCATGAAGAATTTGATTTGAATGATGTAGATAAATTTGAGATTGGGTTTTCTGATCCCTACACTGCTTTTCATTCTGTGTCCAGATAGCATGCATCTTATCAAAGCCAATCAAGGCTTCTTCCAAATCTATTTGCACTAGAACCACTCGCATCTTCACTTGCCATAAGGTAAATCTCGTGTTTCCATCCAACAACGGGATATCATACTTCATTATCGCCATGCAGAATAATCAATCTCACTCTGACACCACCTGTTATGAATTTAGATTGCAAGATAATGACGATAATAAAATAAACAGGAAGAAAAAATAAACACCAAGATTTATGTGGAAATCCAAATTACCTACTCCAATACCCACTAGAATTTGGGTCAAACCACAACATACTAATAAAATCACATTTAGAGTTTATTCGGAAAGAGACCACTACAGAATTTGGAGATAGCCATGACCTTGTCAGCAGTTTTTAGTGAAGTATATATTGTTAAATTGATACCATATTTGAAAGAACTCTTCAAAATGGAAACATAAAAGAGACCTGGACAAATTTTAATTTAGCATATTTCACTTTTTTCACTAATCTAAGCAATTCACAATTCATTTATTTTATAATATTAATTGATGTTCCATTGCAACAACGAATAAGAAAATAATTGTTGAATACTTACCTCTCCTTGCTTCACTTCGATCGCATTCGTAGTAAATTCAACAGCATTTGATCCTGCAAGCAAAAACTCAGACAAAATTATATGCTTGGGGAATAATTAGAACGATGGTGTATATTAGAGATGTTCGCAATTGGAGAGGAACTATGTCTAATGGAAATATGAAAAGCATTAAGCTTGAAGAAGTCATGAAGCCCACACAAACAGAAAACAAATTAAAAGGAGAATACAACAAAATGCAAGTCTGAAAACGTGAAAATCGAAATGTCAAAAGAAACATATATTTTAATTTTCACACAATTACGGGGGAAGCAAAGGAAAAGAAGGAAGAAAAAAAAAAAAAAAAAAAAAACCAAAAACCAAGAAGGCCGAAAGAAGTGACAGGCCCCTTTTGAGGATACAAACGGCATTCTTGCAGTAGTAACTAGTAATTGCATGCATCTATCCAGTCTCCACTTGGCTTGCACCTATTTATAGATAATATAAAATAATTATTATTGACTGTAACAACATATTAGAAATAAAAATAAAAACACATTAATTAAACCCAGATAAGGCCAAAACTGTTGGAATAATGGATTTTGGCCATCATATTTTCTAGAATAATATATGTATTTGAATCCAGTCGGGTGTCTCATAACATTCCATTTATGTATGTGAAAGTAGTCAAGTATGTCATGGAATTCCATTCATATATGTGAATCTAGTCAAGTGTCTTATATAGTTCCATAGTTGAATCTACTCAAGTGAATTAAATGTTTTGATGGTTCCTATGCCATTTTAATATGTATAAATAAGACCACATATTGAAGTATTTTTCGAGGCAAATAAGAAGTTCATCTTTAGATTATATCTCTCCAAGTTATCCAAATTATTTTGCCTTGAAACTGGTATGAGAGCCTTGAAAAAGGAAAACAATGTCCAACAACAATCTTGTTTTGCGTCGTTTTAATGGAGAAAAGTTCGATTATTTGAGTAATCTAATGAAGTTGTGTCTTGAATCTCAAGACTTATGGAGTGCTGTTGAAGAAGGAGTACAACAACCTGAAAATGAAAACCAATTGTCTGAAGCACAAAGAAACCTCTCGAAGAACAAAAGACAAAAAGATAGAAAAGCACTTTTTCAAATATGTCAAGCAATTGAAATTCCAATTTATGAGAGGATATCCAAGGCAAAGAGTTCTCAAGAGGTGTGGGAAATTCTTCGAACAACTTATTTCGGTAAGATCAAGTGAAGAAGGTTCGTTTGCAATCCTTGAGGGCGGAATATTAGAAGTTGGAGATAAAAGACAATGAAACGACTTCAGAATATTTTACGAGAGTTAATTTTATAGTGAATCAAATGGCATCAAATGGAGGAATTATGGAGATTGAAAAAAATATGCGAAGCCTACCAAGTAAAGCTCATGAAGTTAGAATTATCCAAAGAAGACCTCAAATTACTTCTTTTCATGATCAAACTTTAAAGTCCCTGTTCACATTTACGAGAGGCCGTGGCTCTCATTGTGGACGTGGAAGAAGTCATGGACAAGGAAGAATAGGTGGAAGATATCTTTATGAACAACATGGACGAGGCAAATGAAATGAACAGCCAAAAGAAGTAGAGGAGAAACAATCCTTTCTCTATTCTCAAAGAGGAAGAGGGCGTGGCTCTTATCATCAAAAAGGTAACAAAGCCGCGCTGTTTATTTAATCAATAGATCACCTACAAAGAGCTTGAACAATTCTACTTCAATGAGGCTAGGTATGCAGTGGCGGACCCAGCACCCGGCGAGCCCGGGCGGCCGCCCATGCTGGATCCGCCGGAAGAGATTTTTTTTTTTTTTTTTACAATGAATAAAAGTTTCAGTTATATACGTGGCCAGTTCCTTTACTTTCATAAGTTTCTTGTAGCTCAGATGGCTATAACTTCTATATTCATATGAGAGGTCCCAGTTTCGAAACCCCTTCCCAACATTTTTATGAAGAAATATTTTTAATTATACTATTTTTGCCAAAATTAAATGGAATAAAGGAGATGATTCGAACTCCGTACATCAGTGCTTAACATGGGACGCCTAACCATTGTGCTACTCACGGAATTTGATATTAATCTTACCAAAATAATATATGTTAGATTTGAAATGTATTAATGCAATAGTAAAAATT
>CAIGRN010172177.1:0-12557 GCA_903798345.1 Fraxinus anomala | reverse complement strand
GGGGGGGGGGGGGGGGGGTAGGGAGAGATGTTTTATGCCACTAAAAAATTTTCATGACAAAGCTAACAAAGGTTTAAAAAATATTATGCTCACACAACAGAAATCTTCCGCAGAAGGAATGCCAATTCATGTCATTTCCATTCTCAAAGTTAGCATGTGTTTGGGATATTGCAGACCATCTGTCGACCACATACCAATATCAAGTTTTTAGGGCAAATTCGACTTTTTTCCCTTTCGCTTCTTAGAATGAAGAAAGAATCCAAACTCCACAAGGTATTAGGACAATTTTACCTGCCAACTTTACTTGTGCTGCCTCAGAAAAAGCCAATGCAAGTACTGAATGAATAGAACAGCATGCCATCTATCAATATGATAATCCTGACCCTAGTAATGTCCATCGCATATAGATCTCATAAAGCAATTAAAATAGATGAAAAGTATACATCAACATTATGATCTTATCTTTACTGCAAGGGAGTTTAATCAAACACAATATTAAATGCATTCCCAATCTCAGGTGGGGGAAAAGGAAAGGAAAGAATTTTATTTTTTATTCCTTAGAATTTCATTTCAATAAGTCATGCAAATACTTATTTTAAAGAATATTTTTCTTCCATTTTCCAGCATCTAGTGCCCTAAAAAAAGTGCAGGCTATGAGGGGATAATTTCAATCACACGTACTCACTTAGCCATCCAGTTCCTTTCAATTATTTTAAACAAATATTCAACCAGTGAAAATTAATTTTTTTTCTACCAATTTCTTTCACTTTCTATGGAAACAATCCACTGAACCAAAAAAACCAACAAACTAGAGATCCTCATCTTCATATAGCTTCCAGAATATTGAAAATGTGATACCCTTCTTCACCTTTAGCAGTAAACACATAATCCATATTATGAAGGNAATGTGATACCCTTCTTCACCTTTAGCAGTAAACACATAATCCATATTATGAAGGCAAGAAAATTAAGAATAAAAATTGATCATTTAACCTTTTATTAAAAATCCCAATTATCACTAAACAAAAAAATTTCTACATCAGTTACCTGATTTGCAGTAGTTTCAACCACCAGGCGCTTCAACTCTTTGTCCACACCAAGCCACTGAGAATTCCAATAAACGTGAATTTAAACAAATTAAAATTAAGTGATGACAATAGGCATCCTCAGGAACTTCAAGCTCCAGATAGTAACAATATAACACATCGTAAGAAGCAACAGAACTTACAACCCATCCAGAGCCCTGCAAAGCAGCACCTTCAGCATTCATTTTCTGTATTAAAACTTCTAAAGAACCAAAGTGATTGTCAATAGCCCAACCCAGAGAACTCTTGGGTGGCTCACCACCACCTTCCTGAAATGAGATTTTAGTGTTAATGCAATTGTCCCAATTCCTAATTGAAATTTTGCAAGTGCTAAATATACCAAAAATTAAACACACTTACACGAACAGGAGCAAGATTTTTCCAGAAAATTGAGTGATTGACATGACCTGATTGAGAACATAATTAATTTTACTTCAAAAATTCCAAATTTGAAGCAACATTAAAACAATAATACTACAATAATGATCATGTATGTAGTAATTCAGAACGGTAGCCATGACAGGATTCACAATCATTGAAAAGCAATAAGTCGACCACAAAGAGGTAGAAATTAACACAACAGAGGACTATTAATGAATTTAATCAACATCCTAATAAAAAATTAAAAACCTTTAATTATTTTAACTGCAGTCCTCACTTCCCGCACACAGGATCTTGAGCTTTCTTACACACTTTTGGCTTTTGCATAACTATCTTCATCGGAAAACCAGGAAAACTCTTGATTCACTCCCAATGCATGACTATACTAGTTATAATAAGTATCCAATATTTAGTTTTGTCCTGATGCAAATGCAAGGTCACCAACAGGTTATGAGATGTAGGCGACGAACAAGAATAAGACTCGAGAAGAAAGCAAGAGAGAAGAAAGGGGGGAGAACCAAGAGAAGTTAAAGGGAGAAATATGATTTTATTTAATAATCAAGTCTAACTATTACAATGTATAAGCCCTCTTTATATAGGATTTCAAAATCTAATTTAAGTAGGCAAACAACTAAAGAAATAATATAAAAATAATATAGAATTTATAAATAAAACCCTACGTTTCTCAACATAAATATTTAAATTGGAAAGCCTTCCATATAATATCTCTAATAGAATTCCCATCGTTTCTCCTTGACTAGGAGAACTTGACTCCAACAAGAGAGACTACAACTTCTTATCTTTCTTTTTGACCAAATAATTATATTGATCATATGATGACAACAGAATGTAGAAATAATCATCATATGACCAAAGATCTTTCCTTTGGATCAAACATCCACAATGAAATCAAGAGCAACAAATTGTGCAACTCATCTGCAAAAACTGCAACTAAATCTATATAGCGAAGAGCACAATGCACTAGCAAGATAGACTGACGTGCAAAAATAAATGAAAGCAATACTGGCGTGCTCGAATATGACCCTATTAAGGTAACAATTTTAATATTAAAAACATAAATTTTATTCAAATGTGATAGCCAGTAAAATAGATTATTTTTAGGTGAGTAATCCAAACACTATTTTTTAACATGTTTAGGATACCAGATCAAAGAAACACGTAGCAAAGCATAGTAATTCCCAAGAAAGTATGTATGCCTACACTTTGCATCAAAAGCAATCTCATAATTTTCACAATTTAATATAATTCTTCATTGTATATCAGCATGAAAACTATGAACATGGATAACAAAAGTCAAGAGTGGACACAATGCGACAGTAATTAGTAGGTAACAATCCAATATCGATAGAAAATGTATGCAAGCGATTAATTTAAGTTAATGCCAAGGCAAAATCAATGTGAAAGTCACGCAAAGAGTAGACAATAATTATGGCACCAAATCAAGGATATGTGAAATGTCTGGCATAGGTGGCAACTCCTTACATAATTCCTTTAGTGTGTCATTGTTAAAAGGGTCTATCAAATGTATTTTTGGATATTTTAAACACAATCAAACTCTAAAAACTAGGAAAATGAGATTGGAGAAGAGACAATAGGGCAAGAAGTAAGCATGCCCTAACATCCTATACTATAACCAGAACGTTTTGAAGGTTTTTGGGACATTTTAAACACGACCAAACTCTGATAGCTGGGAAAACGAGGTTGGAGAAGAGATAATAGGGCAAGAAGTAAGTGTGACCTAACCTCCTATAACTATAACTTAAGAGCGAAGAGAGGGCAAAAACCAAGCCTGCCCTAACCTCCTACAACTGTCCCAAATGAAGTTTCAACTTTTCGACAAGACAACAAGTGAAAAGAGATGTACTATACAAGGGAAAGGGAAAGGAAAGGGAGAAGTGGAGAACGAAAAAAAAAAATGGAATGAAACTGATAGAGAAGAGGAGGATGATAGCTGAACCAAATTGCTAATGTTTCTTTTAACGATAAGTAACCATATCAAACCATGTCAATTTTTGTTCACTTCATACTCTTATAATGTGCTCTACTAGGTCACATAAGTTTTTTTTAGATTTACGCAACATGTGCTCCAACCAACTAAATCATCATTTCTTCAATTTAACCTCAAATGACGTCACTCCATTTTTTCATATATATTCGAGTATTATATTTATTTCATTCTAGTACAGCTACATGTCCATCTTAACATCTTCATTTCATTCCTATGGCATTTTATTCTTTAACAATCCAACACTGTGTCATAAAGTATGACTAGTCTAATAATTGCTCGGTAGAACTCCTTTTAACTTCAGGGACAATTTTCTATCACATAAAATCCATGTATGATTTCTCCATTTCATCCACCAAAGAAACATGATTTTGTTAAATCATTTAAAAATCAAATGACCAAAATATAGAAACAATAAAATGTACCCAAAACGTGTAATAAGAATCTCTTAAGTAAATAAAACCATGCCAAAGCAAGGTAGCACCTCAAACCACAAGGTTACCTTAAAGCTTAAGACAACACAGCCACCAATATTTTACTAGGTAGATTAAAGCTTGAACTTTTTCTAGCTATATAAAATCCTATAACACGATCAATATCACAAAAATCATATGTTAAAAATGATAACCATTCCACATTGTTAGCCTTCTGCGTGATTTTGCTTATTTCAACTAATTTTCTTTCCGATTTTAAATGAAACACTTCCCATTGTTGTACTCTATATGCATTTTACAATTTCTCTCTACTATTTTAATAGCTAGCATTCTGCATTGGACGGTTGGCAACACGTATATCATAGTACTATTCTAGACTCTGGGCTGTAGGCATTCTTCTACAGTGGTTGAAGTGATAAGTTTAACTTACCGAACTGAAAAGTTTAAATTTTAGGATTTGAAACGACAAGAGAAATTTACTTTAACAAGAGACTATATATTCATCAATTGACATAAGTAATGGCAAAAGAGATGAAGAAAACAAAGAAATAGTCTATGAACAAGCAAAAGCAAAGCAAGTCACAAGCAACTACAGAACACAAACAAAAAAGAAAAACATGCTATTATTTACAAGAGGAGGAGACTACTTTTTTCCTAATAAACTCGGGATATGCTACATCATATATTCTTCCCATTTAGTCCAACGAAAAATCTATTGGAATGTCTAATGTGATTAAATCCTGCAGCAAAATTAAGTCAGGTTTCTGTTCTACCCATACAGTTATTTAGGGAAAAGAAAATATATTGATATACGATGGTAAGCAAAATATTATAAACTGACCAAATTAACTTCACTAGATAAATATTTGCACTTAATTAAGTTCTCAATTTGTTCACATACTAAAGGAGAAGAAAAATCACTTCAATCTACACTTGTATACAAACGTTTTTATATTTTATTGCCAATTTTAATAAAATAAGATAGGGTCTTAGATTTTTCAATTAAGCTCCTGTTTGAGCCACATTAAAATTTTCATTCTCATTCTTATACTCATTTTCAACCACACATTCTTCAATAAAATAATATTTTCTATCGCATCAATAACTTTTTAGGGTAAAAAAATATGTAACCTCATACAGTATAAAAAAATTGTCAAACTTAGTCTCTATTTGAGCCACATTATTTTTTTATTATCATTCTTTTACTCATTTTCAACCACATATTCTTTAATAAAATAATATTTTCTATCGCATCAATAACTTTTCCTTCTTTTTCAACCACACATTCTCCATCAATCTACTATTCCAAAATACATTCTTCCAAAATAATGTGGCTCAAACACACCCTAAAGAATGAAAGGCAATCAATTTTTGTATTTGTTCTTGAGTGGTAAAATTTAATTTAAATTCCACGGGGGGAAAAGCAAATAGTTACTAGAAAATCCTAAAGCAAATGCCGGGGGCGCTTACTAACTTTACCTCTCCTTTCCCAAAGATCTAATGATGAAGAAAATGTTTGGTAGAAAACAACTGAAGACCTGTCTGGAAATGAAATTGCAATTGAGGGGATGTTTGGATTCAAAGTTCATGTTTCTGCATTTTTTATTTAGGTTAATTACTATTAATGTTGTTGCATAAAATTGAAACATTTTGGTAACTCTTATTTCCTTTTTTTTTAAAGAAATAATTCTATTAGCAACATCATCTTGTTGCCTTAAATAACTACTATAACTACAACAATGGCAAATTTCATTATAATTAGAACTATTACTGACCTTCTTCCGGGGAAGTGCAAAAATTACCTGTTTTCAGGTCACCCATTTTCACTTGGTAAATCCAAACATTACATCTTATATTCTTACTTTTAAAAAGAAATAATATTTATATAATAAAAAGTTAAACAAACACGCTCCGCTTCCAATTCAAATTTGAATTGGGTTTTCAAATCCAATGATGAACCAGTTGCAAAATGTCAGACACAGCGTATAGTTACATTTTTTGGCATCATGGAATTAAAGCCATAGAAATTATAAATTAGATTATTCAGCTTCAAAGTCGATATTCACGAATTGCGTTCCAACCAACGATTGTGTCCTTAAATATAATAATATGTATGCAAAAAGAGGAAATAGAACCTCCGCCATTGAACTTGATTGCACTATGCAACTTGACGACAGCGGAAGCGTCGCACTTGGCCACGGCGTCATCGAGCTGCTCAAGGGCCTTATTGTAATTAGTAATGTACGTCTGGTGATGCTTCTGGTGGTGCAGCTGCATTATATCCCCGCTAATGGCCGGCTCCAGGGCACCGTAGTCGTACGATAGATCGGGCAGCGAGAAAGTTTGAAGGCCACGAAGCCCTAGCATCCCCATTGGTGAATTTGCCAGTGTTTTTCTGGTCAGTAGGGTTCTCAGCGCCATTGCTGATTGCTCTAAGGTACCAAGTAAAAAAGAGAAATGAGTTGGTCGAAATAAATAGGCCAAAGAAAGTCTTTGGTCAAATGTACAATATTGTTGACAACGTATCGATATAGATTGTCTTAAAAATTAATATTTTTTCAACAAATACTTTTTTGTCATCTCAACAATGTTGTAAGAGATGTATTATGTGTACATAATGGATATCATAATGATAAGAGATGTATTATGTGTACATAATGGACATAATAATGGTGTTCATAATATATGGCGGCTCCTTAATATGTACATCATAATGGTGTTCATAATGTACACATAAAATTTTTTATATTGTAAAAAGAATCGTAGGGCAAATCGACAACTCTCATTTGTTCGAGTTTGAGGGAGAGTGCGTCGTTATTGTCGTAATGAAAAGGTATTGCAACGGTGAGATAACCCCAAGATAAAAGCATGTGTAATCAAACCAAAAAATCCTCTTTCAAGTCTACAATGGACTATAGTATATGGATCTATTTGTGCTTTTTTTATTTTTATTTTTTACTAGGTGGTAAAAAAAAGTATTGATTTGAAAAATAAACTGTATTTTAAAATGTCCAATAACAATATATCACGTGGCGTATTATCAACAATATTGTACACCAATCATAATTATTATCCTTCAATGGCAAATTACAAGACCTTCCAAGGTATATAAAAATTTCAAACACCTCCTCCCTCCCTCTTATCGAGTTTTGAATGACACATACGTTCTCTAAGGTTTATAACAGCTTCAAAGACACCCTATCTATTTTTAAAAAAATGCACAAATCTCTCATATTTTAAATTTAAAATAACACATATCTATTGACTACTTTCCTTTCACATGTTAGCATAAATACCGGTGGTAATGTTTAAAATACCATTTTGAATTTTCTTACACCACACACACACAGAGAGCAATCATCCTCATGACAAGTATATATCCTGTCGTTTATAATCTTAGCTTGGCCAAGAAATCTCCTATAAGTATGTCTTCCATCAACAACTTGTTGCATATTGAAATCATGTCCTACAAGTTTCTCTTCGTCGTTCATATCAAGATTAATTATTGCAATTTATTTTGTTACTTCTTTGTTTACCTCCTTTTACTGTCAATGAAATCAAGAAAAGCACGTAAAACAGCTAAAAAAGAAAAGAAAAAGAAAAGAAGAATTCGACAACAACTAGAATTAACCAAGAACTAAGTAACTTATTCATGTCAACATTGCTAAAAATTATTCTTCATGTTTCGCGTGAAAATCGCTAACAATTAAAAGAAGGTTCAGACGATTGTGTAAGGAACAAATCTTTCGAGACAAAATCCCAACGATTGGTGCTTTATTTATGAAGATTACAAGTTACGAGAAACAAAACGCCTCCAATGAGCATAAGCACGCAATAGCAATTTCAAAGTTGACAGGAAGAACTAAAAGAAATGAAATTATATAATTCTCTATTTGAGAATGATTGATTCGTGGTTCTTTCTTCCATGTTCGCTTTTCTCTTTTATACTCATTTAGCCGCTTTCCTTGTAAAAATCGCTTGGAACTGTTCATCGCCATGTAATTACCCACTTTTCTCCATGATGGATGACTTGTCAAGAAACTACCACTTTAACTGTTGTCATTACTCCCATTATTTAACTGCTTGCAACTGAGATTCTTGAATCGTGGCATATGATTAGATTCCTCATTAACGGTTTCGATAATTGCCACTTTAAATAACAACATGACGCTATATTCGATCAAATCTTGGGCGTCTTGAAGGCTTGGGTGAAAATAGGATTGTCGCTCTAAGCGACAATAAGGCACTTCATTCGCTCAGATCTTGGGCATTCTGTCGGCTTGGGCGATGATGGGCATCCGCTATATTTTACATGGTCTCATTTGGGCATATCCCTCGAATTTCCTAACTGGACTCCATTTTTTGGACTATTTAATTGGACTTCATTTTTGTATGTCAACAATTGATTTTAATATTCCTCGAGTATGCATATCATATACAAGTAATAAACTCGACCTAGAGTCCAAATATCGATTACATGAGTAATAAGTATCTAGCCTAGGTTCTAGTCATCCTAACTATATAAAATAACACACAATTAATTAAATACATGATTTATGCATATTAACAACCAGAGACGGATTTAAGAACGTACTATAAATTGGGTTAATATGTAGAAAAAAATAAATTTATCCATAAAAGAAATTTTTTACAATAACACTTATTTTTACAATAAAAAATAAATAAATTAACGGGCCGGGGATTGGACTGGGGTAGAGCACGACCCAGTCTCTCCTAAATTCGTCCTTGTTAACAACCGAAGTCTAACTAATCTGATTGCCTAGTTAATTTAAGTAGAAGGATGCGTTTATGAAACTCGATGATTTTATATAAAGAGTTGTTTTTATAGACTAAGAATTAGGTGGGGATGAACATGATTCAATTTTGGTTCTAGTTCCAAGACAATCGATAATTTGATTTGGTTAGTCCACCCCTAGAATTAAGGTCAAAATCGTGTCCTAAACGGCTAAACCCTTTGTATGAAAAGGTTGAGCAAAACAAAGAGAGAAAATCTTTTTGCCTGCAATGGCCATCGCACAGGCCAAATGGATACGATCGTACATGCCATTGAATTTGCTTAATTGAATGATGTGCCCTTGCGATTGCAAGGCACAAGGTTTCCCTTTGCTGCAATTGGTCCCTAACTCTCTTCTTTTGTACAACTTGAGTTCTTTTTAATTGTATCTTTAGTCCTTCATTTTCAAATATTTATATTTTTATCCTCCGAATTCCTCAATCGTCCAAAATTGATCCGATGTAAGTTTTGAAAGTTTACAATTAAGTCCTCAAACTTTTCAAATGTTAAATTTCGCCCCTAAAACATGTGAATCTATTCCTATTGCTCTCTTAATACTTCATAACGATCCATTGCAACCCAATTGATCATCAATTTTTCTGAACCAACTCCAAATAAGCTCCAATTTCACATTTTTCACACTAAATGCATTCAAATACATTCAAGGTAGGGATTTACCTACACTTAATAGAATTCAACCTATTTTACGTCATATTTGCTCAATTAGCCCTACATAATCGAGAATAGATGTCCATTTAAGTGTATAAAATACACTTTTCCGGTCATATGACGATTTATTTGAGAATTAAATATTGTCCTTCATTGAGAAATAATTGTATACCAATAATGAACATAATGATCAACTTGCTCTTATTTAAAGGTTGAGAACTAACTTGCTAGTCAAGCAAAGGTTAAGAATCAATGCTACAACTTTCCTACTTTATTAGAAACAAATCATGACATTTCTCATTTCACGTTCTTCTTTACTGATACCCTAATCTCTTCCTCTTGGATGTTCCAGCCCACCTTTCCTCCCGCGTATTCCGCTCGGGAGCCTCTCAAACTCGAGTTGAGACCTACAATTCATTTTTGCTATTAAATAGTAAATTGATGCATCGTGAAAAAATTGTTGTCATCAATTATAAATTTTCAACCTTAACATCAATTTAATTTCTCATAATGTGTCATTTGTAATTTGGTGGGCAACATAAATGGGCAATAGATTTCAACTCTTCAAACTCCTAGTAGCCAAAAAGCTGCAAAAATAAGGGGATCTAAACAAGCAAAAAATAATAAGATTGTACTCAAAATAGAAGGAAAATTTGTGAGAGATCTTAAAAATTTTTATAATGTGTATCAAACCTTTAAATCATAACAACTAAATTCCAAACCTTGCAATAAAGTGATAAATGCGCGCCCGAAGGACCTCTGGACGATTTCCATCTAAAAATTCATTTGTTGATCAAAAATTAAATATTTGACCATTTCTATAAAATGACAAAATGATAACTCTAAATTTTTTCCACCCAAAATAATTTGAAATTAAACGATAAGATATAAAAAAGAAAGAAAGAAAGATATTCTTCATCTTCGTCACCCATTCCCTCCCCCACCCCCACCAACGCTCCTCAAGAAGTCCAATCCCTCAAATTTCTCCAATTTTTTTTTTACTTTTTTTTTATTATTATTATTTATTATTATTATTTTTTTTATCAAAAATCGTGAAATAACAAACAGTCATGAAATAAGAAACGGGTCATCAGTCAAGAAAGTGTAGGTTTAGGACCGGACGGTGTAGGAGAAGGTGGAATGAAAAGACGATGTTTTCTACAAAACATTTTTAGACAATAGAGCAAAGTTTCTAATGAATTCCTACGCGAGTCTTGTTGTAAGGTTGCCTTCTTAGCCCCTGTTTGAAACCCATTCTATTTCTCATTTTATTTCTCATTCTTCATTTCAACCACATATTCTATCAATAAAATAATATTACACATAAACCCAAAAATTCTCCTTACTTTTTAACCACACAACCTTCTATCAATCACTATTCCAGAATTTTTTTATACCCAAAATGGGTGTCAAACAGGGGCTAATAGCACAAAAAAGGTGATAACTTAATTAACGGGCCAGCGAAACTCACTCTATTTCATAGCAACGGTTGAAAAAATAGTCTGAAGTCCATTTATTATAGAAGTTACTAGGGAATTCATTAGAGGAATGTTTTGAATAAAAATGATTTGTTCTTGCACATCCCTACTAATTTTCCAAATTAATCCCTCGTATACATATAATTTAAACATGAGAGGAATTAGCACATGTTTTACCTAGGGTAGGAGTGGGGGGAAAGTTTGGTGAATTTTCTTTTTCCCTTTTTAATTCTTTTCTTATTTTTATTTATTTTTTAATTAATTAATTAATTGTTTTCATTAATTGACCATTTTGCCCTGTTAAAAAAATGATCAAACACTTAAATTTTAGTCAATTAAAGGATTGGTAGGGTGCCACAAAACCAACGAAGCTGAAACAGAATATAATCCAAATTCCACTTGTTAAATCCAAAAACATTGGTTTGGACTTTGGAGCAATTCCAGGCCAATTTTGGCTTCCTCTATGACATGATGTCGATGATTTTTTTTCCCTTAACAAACGTCTTCGAACAAAACTAAATAATAAAAATCAAAATCAAAAATCAAAACTACAGGAAACTTTGTTTATCTATAACTATGAAATCTTTTGAATATAATAAAAATATTTTATAAATCATTATTTATATATAGAGAGAACACTATTTAATTTCTATTGCCTGATTTTTTTTCAATTTTGTAGTATTTATAAATTTTAATAAACTTTTAGAGAGTAGGATACGGCGTAATTTTTTATCAAATTATTAAGGATGTTTGGCTTTTTCAACTGATCAATTTTGCTTTCAATTTTCTACAGGAAACTTTGTTTATCTACAGGTAGTCCTTACCTACATTATAAGCTAATTATATGTATGTGTATCTATACTTCTTGTTTGTTATATTTCGAAAAAGAAAGGGTAGTCCATAATAACTAAAAAAGAAATCTTAAATATTCGATAATGAAACTACATTGTAATCAACGCAGTTGGTCTAGTTAGCCCAACCATGTCATACCTGTTAGATATTTTCCACATATATGAGGTCACACGTTGTATATTAAAATGTGTGGTACTATTATTTAAAAAATATTAGTCAATTAAAGTGATCCGTTAAAAATGTATTGTAACTAATGTGTATTAGATTTTATGGAATTATAGTGTAAAGACCGAAGTGTTGTTTTAAATAAATGAGGGGCCAATTTGAAACAACTGAAAGATAGTGACTATTCAATTACTACTATTATTTAACTAATGTGTNTATTATTTATTGGATATTAGTCAATTGAAGTGATCCGTTAAAGATGTATTGTGACTACTGGGTATTAGAGTGCATGAAATTATAGTATAGAGACCAGAGTGTTGTTTTAAATTGGTGAGGGACCAATTTGAAGCAACTGAAAGATAGTGACTATTCAGTTACTACTATTATTTTATATGGTCATGGTTCCTATTTGTTGGTATATTCTTGATATTCTCTACATCTCTATCAATAGAGAGCAAATAAAAAAGGTGAAGGCCACCAATCAATTGGAAGATCGTAATCTGTTAACGCTAACAATCAGACATTCATGAATTCAGCTATGTTTGTGATTTTGTTATATTCTCAGATTCAACATGGAGTATGAATTTTAGGGTTTGAAAGTATTTGATTAAAGAATCTGTAATCCCTTTTAATGTTTTTCTATCTATTGTTATCAGAGTCACTCCATGGTTG
>CAIGRN010172169.1:0-13776 GCA_903798345.1 Fraxinus anomala | reverse complement strand
AAAAAAAAAAAGGGAGGAAAAAATCTAATTAAGTAGATCGTATAGCCAGCAAAACTACAGCGCCTGAACAGAAGTGAATACATAATTTACAGCCACTATGAACCAATTTTTTTCCTGACTGAGAAAATTTCTGACTGCACCTCAAAGACAAAGATTATGGCAGAGGTTCAGTCATACAATCTTGGTTCTTGTTAATGCCATCTGTCCTTTTGCGCTGTGACTCCTACTTTTTGGTTGAACAATGCTTTAAAAGCCACTCTCTTTGAAGGTGATATATGTTGATATTAGTTTAGATGTAAAAGAACTCTACAACAATTAAAGTAACAAGATCCTTAAAAAACAGAGGTCTTGAATTTTCAAGCGTTGAAGACCTTCAGAAGCACTAGTTGATACATGAAGAAGAAAAGAAGTTAATATATTCTTTAGGATTTAAACTATCCAACTGGGTGCATGTTTATCACAAAGTTTGCCAATTGCGTACCAATCCATAGGTTATGTGAGTTTCCTTTTACAGTTACAAACCATTTTCGTCCAATTCAAATTTAATTTGAACAATTCTTTTCATGATCATGCAATTCTGATGACTGTACCTCCACGTGCATTCTAAGTTGATGGAGTGGTATTATGCCTACTGCTAATCATGTTTGGTTGAATCCTTGATTGTTTGGGTGATTAGAATTGATAACACCAATGAGTTCAGCTTCAGCCTTATTGTGCTGGGGGGGGGGGGGGGGGGGTGTCTGTGAGTAGATAGGTGTATTCACCATAGTTTTGATGGGCCAAACTTATTTTTGCTTATGATCGAATGTTATTTTCTCCACTGTGTTCATGGCTGTCAAGTTAGCAGATGGTATTTTGTGTTATTCCTTGGGGTTACAAGTAATAAGAAATTGGTTTTACTTAATTGTGTTTCTGTGGGAAACTTTCAGTGTCATGAATGTTTCTTCTTATTTTCACCTTGATTATTACCAAGTGGACAATATCCTGTCAACATAAACTAATAAGCTTGTATCAACAGGCTGATAATTTAGTTAAGGATGAGGCACAACTTCTTCGTGTGGCAATGGGTCATGAGAATGAATCTCTTGATGAATTTGTTGAGGCTCACAGAACATGCTTAAATGATATTATGTATTTCCCAACTCGTAATGGCTATGGTCTATCTAGTGTTGCCAGCAACGTAGAAAAGCTTGCTGCCCTGCAGAACGAATTTGAAAATGTGAAGAAGAGAATGGACGATGATACTAAAAAGGCACAACGCCTTGAGCAGAAGATAAAAGTTCTTACTAACGGCTATCAGGTTTTCTATTCTCAACTTAACTAATTATTATGATGTTTATATCATTTTACTCTTCAATGAAACAGTTTTCATTTGTTGAACATTCTTATGATATGGTTGAACTTTATGTCCCACTTGTGAACATCTTGAGAAACAACGCTCTAAGCACATCTTCACAAAGAATCATGAAAGGACTTTTTGAGTTTCTATTTGAATCACAAGGAATTCGCTTGAGTAACATAATTGATTGCAATATGGGAAAAGTTCAAGTTAAATGCCAGTTATAAGTAGTGCGTAAAAATAGTTGGAATGATTATGTGCGTATCACCATATCTTATGGACCCCTTTAGGGGGTTAGGGGGAATAACTTCGACACAATTGGGATTTTTTTTTTTTTTTTGGAAATTAGATGTAGTTACTAATTCATGATTTGGAATTGGACGAGTCTCTAGAAGGGTAAGATCCCGCCTAAACTAAAGCACTTCTTTTGGCTAGCCACACAAGTCAGATTGTTAACAAATAAATTGCATCTTACCAGGCACTTAACAGGCTAATAATAGGAAAGAATGTGTTCCTATCTATTAATAGGGTTTTTTTTTTTTTTTTTTTTTAAAACTTAAAAGTGGCTGAAAATATTTAACCACGGCAATAATGATAGGAAGTTCCTCTGGCTTGTGCTATACAGTATTTCGATCAGTAAATTATTTTGTACTTTCGGGGTGTTTGGGTTTTTATGAGTGTTGTGCTTAGATGCTAACTGAGTGGGTAATGTATCATCAGATACGAGCTGGAAAACTTTGGTCACAAATTGAGGCAACCTTCAAGGTGATGGACACTGCAGGGACAGAACTTGAGTGCTTCCAAGCTTTGCAAAAGCAAGAGCAATTAGCAGCAACACAAAGGATCGGTAACCTCTGGGATGAAGTTCAGAAACAGAAGAATGTCGAACAAATTTTACAGAGACAATATGGCGACCTACTAGATAAGCAAGAAAGAGTTCTGCATCTAATGGATGCATACAGAGTACAAGCAAAAGTAGAGGAAGAAATAGCAGCCAAGAACCGTGATCTTGCGCTAGCCGCAACTGAGGTTGCTGTAAGTCAAACTGTTGCACCAGATCTTGAAACTTCCAATCTTGAAGCCACCACCAAGGAGGAAAACTCCATACTGGATGGAACTGATGAAACAACAAGCCAACAGATGGATGCTGCTCAAGAACAGGCCGAGCTGAGTCCAAAACACGGAATGGATATTGATGCAGTGGATGAGAATACAACTTCCGCCACAGTTGACCTAATCATGCCAGATCCTGTTAAAGAAACTTCTCTAGCCAGTGATACACACGGGGAACCCATAACAAATAGTGAGGGCTTCGATTCTGCTGGTAGTGTTCAGTTCTCCGTTAGTGATGAAAATCCAGCAACTGGGAAGTCCACTGAGACTTCTCTCGATAAAAGTGAAAGCCTGCCTGATATAGTCGATGAAAATCCCGCAACTGGGAAGTCCACTGAAACTTCTCTCGACAAAAGCGAAGGCCTGCCTGATGAAGTCGACATACAGGAGACAGTGAGGAGTGATCTCGCCATCAAAGAATCTGCCAATGATGACTTAATTGCTGGCGAATTTGTAGCAAAGGATACAGCGACAGTTGAATGTCAACAAAATGTGGCTGAAGAGAATGTAAATGGTGATATTGTAATTGATCAAGCGCACGAGGTTCATGAAAGAGCTGAAGATGGGTCCACCAAGAGTGATGCTAACTAGACTGCCAAAGTTCTGTGGAGACACTGAAAATAGAATGATACTGCTGCCCTTTGGTTTGCATTTCGGGTAACAGGTTCGAAAGGCACGTGTATGGTGCTCTCTTGCTGGAACTTATTGACACAATTACCCAATGACTGCCCAATTTTGGTGGTTGATTGTGTGTGAGACAGAAGCTCCCCTTGCGTGGGATAAACTATCTTGGAGTCATCTTCCTCTGAAATTATGGAGTGGAAATGCGAGGAGATTAGCATTGTCAATGTACCGATTATGTTTTCGCTTTTACTAAACAATGAACTGGAATAATGTGTGTTTTACATACTTGATTTGAAGTTTCATTTTCGTAGTTGGTGTCAGAAGAAAAAGATTTGAAACTTGTCCGCAATGGGGGGTTTTTGTGAGCATTTAAGAGGGGCGAAGTTGCAGAAATAAGTTAATCTATTGCCAGTGGATCAATTTCTGAATGATGAGAAGAAAACTTGTGTTTACGAGTTACAATAAGAAGAAAATTGGTTACAAGCAAGTTAAATTGAAAATCTTGTTTTGATTTCTTGTTTTTCAATTTTATATCTAAATCATAACATTTTAAATGTTTGGAAGGTAATTTGCCAAAAATGAGTATAATTTGATATATTATTTTCTCGCCTTTTTTTGATGCTATCTTGTACTCGAATATTTGTGCACACCATGTCAACCTCAGTAAACTTGCTAGTGCTTGATCAACTTATTTTTGAATTTTTAATTCTAGAATCTTGTACTCAAAACTTGTCCCTTACTGGATTAACTTATATTGGGGGTCTTGATCTTTGCCAAATCTTCCACCCAACCTCCTTATCCCATGTACTTGTCCAATACTGGGTCAACTTATTTTGGGTCTAGATTCTTGCTAAGTCTTGCACCCAACCTCCTCATACCCATTCCCCACTATGTGGGATAAATACTGATATTATTAGAGGAAATTAAAACCTAGGTTTCAACGTTTGGAAAAATTACACTCCCCTAATCTTTGTACTTTCGACATAAAGGTCATGAACTTTAATATTTATAATCATAACAAAGCGGCGCTTTAAAAGAGAAGCCGACGTTGAACGTAGCAAGAGAACAATTTTGTCTAGACATTATATATATATCGAATTTGATATCTTAAACACGGTGCTTAATTTATGTTAAGCATCATACTTAGCTGACAAACAAACAACCCACTAATGTAGTGTGTCACCTAAACACGGTACTTAGCATAAACTAAGTACAGTGTTTAGGATATATATATATATATATATATATATATATATATATTGAAAAAGGGCAAAAAACTCCATCTTCATCCCATCACAATCACATCTTTAATGATAAGTTAATAAGCCAATTCTGAAAATGTATGCTAATTTAGTTCATTCGTGTTTGAAATATACGACAGTGTTTCGCTAATATATCTTTTAAGCAAATATATTTATCATTAAAAATATTTAATTATATATTTCTTCACAGTTAAAGTTAAAAGTGAAAATTACACAAAACAAGAGTTTTCAAGATTCAATTTCAAATTTCAAATATTAAGTTTCACTTTTCACAAATCAGATATTTTATTTTTAATTATTAAATATTAATTATACAATTTTCCATCCCCATCCCCATCCCCTAACCCTAAATCCTTTTTCCTCCCCTTCTCTCATTTCTCTATCGACACTGCCTCTCTATCACGAACACAAGAAGGGAGACCACTGTCGCTACTGCCATGATGCCACTGCGGTGACCTAAACGATACTGGGGTGGAGACGCTCACGCCACTACAACACAATGACCGCTACCCAATGAGCGCCGCGATGACGCTGTCGCAGAGCAACTTCACCCTTGTCGCTGATGCAGTTCGGTGGTGCTGTAGGTGGTTGGTGCAAATGGTGGATCTGGCGACAACGGTGAAGTGGTTTTGGTTCTTAAATTTGATTTGTGGTAGTGGTGAATCCGATTTGCGATGGTGATGTGCTGCAGGTGTGGTGAATCTGCTTGGGGTGTGATGACGCTGTCGCTAAGCAAATTCGCCCTTGTCGCTGCTGCAGTTCGGTGGTACTATAGGTGGTTGGTGTAGGTGGTGGTGGATTGGATCTAGCGACAACGGTGATGTGGTTTTGGTTTTGGTTGTTAGATCTGATTTGCGGTGGTGGCGAATCTGATTTGCGATGGTGAGGTGCTGTGTGGTGGTAGTGTTGTTGGTGATGATGCTGCTTATGGAGGTTTGGGGTGGTTTTGGTGTTGTTGGGAGTTTTTGTCGGTTGTGTAGGTGGAGGTGCGATGGCGGTGGTGGATCAGGTGGCGACGGCAGTGAAGGTAGTGGTGGTAGGGGCTCTAGAAACCTTGGCAGGGGACACCCTTTGGCTGGCTACTAGCGCTGCAGTGATGTTGGTGCGGAGGTGGGTTACGATGGTGGTACAAGTCGTGATGGTGGTGCTACAGGTGGTGGTGGGTAGGTAGTGGTGTTGGTGGTGATGTTGGCTATGGTATTCGAGACGATGGTTTTGTTACCGGGAGGTGGTGTTGGTGGTTCTGGCGACGGTGGTTTATGCTGTTGCAACGGTGTTATGGTGGTTACAGACGTTGGTTACAGACGTTGGTGGTGGTCACAAATGATTTGATTGATTGTGACTAATAAATTGGTTGGTGTGTGACCAATAAATACTGTGTAACCTAATAATTTATTACTTTGTGACCAATAATTCGATAAATTGTGACCTAAATATAATTTGTCATCAGTTAATTTGACTTTTGTGACCATAAAATTTATGATTTGTGATCAATAAATAATGTAACCAATAATTTGATAAATTGTGACCTAAATATAAATTCTGGTCAATTAATTTGATGTTTTGTGACCATAAAATAAGTTGTGACTTATAAAATTTGTGATTTGTGACCAATAAATAATATGTGATTATTAATTTGATAGATTTGTGACCGATGAATAAATTGTGATGTATAAATTTTTAATTTGTGATCGATGAACAAATTGTGACGTATAAAATTTTTTTATTGTGTCTATAAAATAATTTGTAACATAAAAATTGTGATTTGTGAATAATGTGACCAATTATATGAAATTTGTGATCGTAAAATAATTTGTAACTTATAAAATTTCTGATTAGTGATTGACGAACAAAGTGTGACGTATAAAATTTTTGAATTGTGACCGTAAAATAATTTGTGACATTTCAATTTTTTATTTGTGACTGATGAACAAATTGTGACCTATAAAATTTTTAAATTGTGACCGTAAAATAATTTGTGATATGTAAAATTTGTGATATGTAACAAATTAATAATATGTGACCAATTATATAGAATTTGTGATCAAATTGTATGGAATTGTGACCTTAATATATTTAATTAATAAAATATATGTTTAATTAATTTATTTATAAATAAAATTAAAAAAAATATGATATTTGAATTTTTAAACCTTAAAAAATCTGAAATTTTAAATTTTAAACCTCCTCTCTTAAATTTGAAATGGGTGAAACTTAATATCTTAGTTATGAAATTTTCTCAAGTTAAAAATTCAAAATATGTTCCACAGCAAATATATTAATGATCTTTGAAGTATTTTTCTTACGATGATAGTTATTCATGTATATAAATGTTATACTAATGGTCAAGATGTTAAAAAAATTAATGTTGAAGTCTAGGTCACATTGTTAAGTGTCGACGTATTATCAAACGTGGTTATAAAATATATACGACTCCACATCAAACAAGTCGTGTTTAAAAATTTGAAAGGCATCGTGTTGTAAACTATACCATTTGTCACACGCCAGCACAAAGGGTGTCACATAGGCTCCATCATTAATTTTTTAACATTTAGAAACATGGATGATTATCACCACATGAAAAAAAATTCAATGACCATTAGTGTAATAAAAATTTGAGTTACCATTTTTGATATTAACCGATGACGTGGCATCATAAATAACACCTTTTGATGACACATCATCGCTTAAAGGTGCCACATAGGCTTCAACGTCAAGTTTTTCTATTCTATGAGAGTCAAGTACATGCAGGACATGTCTTAATCGCAAGTGCATTCGCTATTCGATTTCATCGTCAATCTCACAAAATATGGATTTCACCGTTAATGTAATCGTTTGAAACTTAAGTGACTGCTACCGTAAGAAAATTACTTCAATGATCAATAATATAACCTTAAAGAACTTAAGTGACCATTGCTGAATAACCATTTATAAACACTCAAATTATTGTATTTATATGTTTTGAGAAATTCGCAAGCACTATCCATATATTCATCGCTAATTCTATCTTTTTATAATTTGAACTGTTTATAAACACTTCCCAAATATATTTTCAATTTGCACTTTATTATAGATATAAAAAATATTACACTTCTCCCTCAAAATTTGCAAGGTGAAAACTTGAGTAATTGTTATATTTAAGATATTACATTTTCTCTTATGTCTAACGTAATCGAGTAGCTCTGTCTACATTTTAGCATGAATAATGTTATCTTGCCCAATAGTGCTACCAATGATTCATTAATCGAATGTGAGAATATTGTGCCCCTTTAATCTCATTTAATTAGACTTATCACATCTTTCTACCGAGAGAGGTGTTTTAGCCCCATTTATTTTAAAGTAACATCACTCTTTTAATACCCTTTATCTGATTCACATTTTTTTTCATGGGTATGTGTAAAAAGGAAGATCATATTTGTTATACTTTGTGGATAAGCCACTTATGGTCCCTTCTCAGTATACGCGTCTGTTGTGTATCTGGGTTATATTAATATCATATAAGTATGATCAATTAAGAGGTTGTTTGACAGTTTTAATAAAAAAAATTAGTAAATTTTGATGAAATTTATGATTGGAAAGTTAATAAAAATTATAAATTCCATGAAATGTGTTGTCGAAAATAAATTTTAAGAAATAAGATCTAAACATGGGCTTAATAAAAATAAAAAAAAGCACTAAATATGATATTAATTGAAGTTTGTAGATTTTAGGCATATTTATAGAGTACCGTATTGAGTAGTGCTATTCAAAACATAGACTAAATGATAAGTTAATTACATGAATTCATATATTTACATTTAGTCCATGTTTGTAAAAAAAAAAATCATACACATTTTTCCTTCTAGTATAATGTTATACTTTGTGGATAAGCCACTTATGGTCCCTTCTCAGTATACGCGTCTGTTGTGTATCTGGGTTATACTAATATCATATACGTATGATCAATTAAGAGGTTGTTTGACAGTTTTAATAAAAAAAATTAGTAAATTTTGATGAAATTTATGATTAGAAAGTTAATAAAAATTGTAAATTCCATGAAATGTGTTGTCGAAAATAAATTTTAAGAAATAAGATCTAAACATGGGCTTAATAAAAAAAAAAAAGAAGCACTAAATATGATATTAATTGAAGTTTGTAGATTTTAGGCATATTTATAGAGTACCATATTGAGTAGTGCTATTCACCTAGAGTGCTGATTGTTAGCAATCTATTCGTGGAATAAATAACTGAACATCTTAAATGTGTTCCATATCCTAAACTCAATTACTTAATTTCAATTAATTGACACCCTGACCATAAAAGATACGCATAGACAGCATTACTTAATGATGTTTACCACCATCAATTATAATCACAAGTCCGACGTTAAGTCTTGTTTGGTAGGGGTTAAAATCTAGAGTTTAACTTAAATCAATATCAACAGTTAATTTTAATTATATTTCATGGGATCCATAACTTTTTAACTCCACATTTCATCAACTTTTATTAAAATTTACTAAAAATTTGATTTTAATCTCCACAAAATATGGACTAAATGATAAGTTAATTACATGAATTCATATATTTACATTTAGTCCATGTTTGTAAAAAAAAAAATAACTCATTTACAACCACAAATTCACACAATAAAATATTTTGCACGTAAACTTTTTTTTTTTATTTAAATTTTTAAACCACATATTCTCCAAAATTCATTATCACAAGAAAGAACTCTTTCTATTGGCTACCAAACGGAGACTTAATTGAACATATCATTTATGTTCATCTGGACTATTAATGGTCAGGTATCAATTAAGTAATTAAATATTACTCCTATCTTTACAAGAAATTCAATCACTTAATGACGATTCGGGTCCCACTTAACGAGCTGTCTCGATCATTAGATTGACGATGTACTGTCCCCACTGTACCAACATGGATCTTTTCAGCATGTTTTGTCCTCACTCGCATACTCCCCGAGAAAACTTCCCAGGGAGTCACCCATCATAGAATTGCTCTAAGCCAATCACGCTTAACTGTGGAGTTTTTAACGATGGANGCATGTTTTGTCCTCACTCGCATACTCCCCGAGAAAACTTCCTAGGGGGTCACCCATCATAGAATTGCTCTAAGCCAAGCACGCTTAACTGTGGAGTTTCTAACGATGGACTTTCGGAAAAGAAGGTGCACCTTTTTTATAACGACCCGACCTTGCGTCGGAATCGATATCATATTATACGTACCGTCCGCTTTGGGAGAGATTAAGCCCATCTTACCCCTCACAGATTTCTGACGCGTCCCCCAAAATTCGAACCCAAGACTTCCATCCTATGAGAGACGTAAATTGAATCATGTTACCAATTGAGATTGTAATACCTAGACCAAGAAAGCTTTAAAAAAAAAAAAAAAAAAAAGATTTGATAGGTACTACTCATACTAACAAGGCGCACCTTCTTTTCCGAAAGTCCATCGTTAGAAACTCCACAGTTAAGCGTGTTTGACTTGGAGCAATTCTATAATGGGTGACCCTCTGAGAACTTTTTTCGGGGAGCGTGCGAGTAAGGACAAAACATGCTGAAAAGACCTATGTTAGTACAATAGGGACAATACGTCGTCAATTTAACGATCGGGACAGCTCGTTAAGTAGGACCTAGATCGTTACAAACGCTTCATTTTTATTTCTTCTTTTCTTTTTTTTCTCAACTCTTTTGAATCTTTTCCTTTTATAATTTTTTTTTTCAATGAAGTATGTATGAATTGAAGAAATTAACTTCAAATACGAGGTTATGTGAAAGACATACAATCATTTGACAGAGAGAGTGGCAGCCTCATTTAGCAGGGACGAACTTGCACTGAAAATGAAAGAATCAAACTACAAACGTAAAATATTTGAACCTGGGGACTGATGCGCTCTCTTTGTCAAACTTAAGAGACCTGACTGCAAAGTTTCAAATAAAAAATTCTTTTGTATCAAGACATTCTTCAAAAAATTAATATTTAATTAATTTTTTGAAATCTTAAGAAGCAAAGCAAAATCCAATTCGACTTCTTCAATTCCACTGGCGTTACGTGCATTAATAATTTCTATCTCCACCTTGGATATTAGTCATCATGCAAACCCGGAGAGTGCATTTCCTATATATACGCATTTATGAATGGTGGCTTAAGGATTATCACAAAATTCGCCAAAAAAATCAAGAAATACGAACCAGACGCTTACCCTGTGAAAGGTAAGAACTGACTGGACTGAAGATTTTTTTCTGCTTACTTGTCAAACGCTGGTTAAATTTACTCATGCTTGTGTATATGTCATTTCGGGTGTATAGCAAAATTGGGTTTTCTTGGCACCGAATGACATCATAAAGTGTTGAGTCCAAAACCAAAATTGGGTGGCAAAGATTTTCCTTTCTCAGTTGTGGTGGGGTAGGTTGCTAGGGAAAAATCAAAGATTCATTTTGTGAAGAAAACATACCGACATAGGTACTGGAGTTGCTCCACCTGATTTGATAGAGAGGTGGGTTTTGGGAATTTCGAGGTATTTCTAAGTGTTATCGATGCTTTTCTTTTGGAGGATTGCATGCTTCCCAATTGATTTCGTTCTCTTCAATGTAAAGCATCTAATTTTTGTTAATTGATTGGGTTTCCATTGTTGTGAAATCATTTTCTTAATACAACCCAATGGTTTTTGTTTCTATATATCACCGCTACTTCATAATTTGCAGTACAGAGTTTAGTTATAAATATGATGCGGTTGAATTCTTGCTTAGAGGCTGAAGGAACAATAGAATTTTCTTTTTCTATTGTTCAAATTAATTTAGATTTTTTTTTTTCAGTTGAAAATGGTAATGAGAAGAGTGGATCTCCGGTCTGACACTGTCACTAAACCAACTGACACCATGCGGGCAGCAATGGCGAGTGCTGAAGTTGATGATGACGTACTGGGTTACGACCCAACGGCCGCTCGCCTTGAAACGGAGATGGCAAGAATCATGGGTAAGGAAGCAGCACTGTTTGTGCCTTCAGGCACAATGGCTAACCTGATTTGTGTGCTCACTCACTGTGCAATTCGGGGAAGTGAAGTTATTCTGGGGGACTATTCTCATATCCATATTTATGAAAATGGAGGCATTTCCACAATTGGAGGCGTTCATCCGAGGACAGTGAAGAATAATGAAGATGGTACAATGGATATTGATCTAATTGAGGCAGCTATTAGAGATCCTGCATTTGAGATCTGTTATCCAACTACTAGGCTCATCTGCTTGGAGAATTCACATGCACAGTAAGTCTAACCTTCCAGCAGAAGACTCTTTTAAACATTTTTATGGATTAAACACTATTTCTAATCTCAAAAGCAAAAATAAACAGAACAAAAAGGAAATGCACTTGGAAAACACCGATATTTATAGCAGTTCGCTCTCGGTACTCAAGCAAAATGGATAAAGACCTTTTACACAGATTGCTCTGGCTAGTTTTTTGAGGTTTTGCATAGCAATTGGCGAGTTATTAGTTCATATACCCTATAAACATATGATCATGTCAAGCATTTGATATGTTTCCAGCAGTCTGTTGTGCTCCTGTCATACTTGCTTGAATTATTTTCTAGATGGGGGGTGGGAACACTTGGATAGCTCTTTGGGTTTCGTTGGAAGATGATGTTTTTCAGTAAAAAAAGTATCAGAATTTTCTTTATTAAAGCATTTTCCCAAAAACCAGAGATCTTATAAAATTTGTTTGTGGCTAAGTATGAAAAGATATGGTAATTACAGGGTTGCTGAATCTTTTGCAGAATCAGAGCTCATGAAAGTTAGAAGAATGAAACTATGCCTGCAAAACTAAGTTAACAAATACAGTTGTTTTTTCCTGTTCTTTTCTTCTGTATGTGTATGATTTTTGCTCACCATCTAACAATTTTCAATAGCACTTCCTGATAATGTCACAGTGAAGTACGGTAGAACGATAATGATTCCTGCAATGGTAAGAAAGTAGGGAGATAGAATAGGTACAGGTCGAAGGGTATCTCGTTTTTTGTTTTGTTATTCAATTCGTCAAAAGTCAGATAGATTGAAGGATTAAACTGAGAAGCACAATGACTGGTTCAAACTTTTTACTCTCAAGACACATCTAGTACAGGGTAAAAAACTGAAGTGTGAGAATAGTAAATTCCATCATTTTTCCCTCATACCATACTAGTATATCTTTTAGACCTTTAGATAGATGTGAATGCATATTATATAAGACATTTTTCTTGTGCTAGTTTTAAGTCTGAGGATAACAGTATATTATTTAGACCTTTAGTTAGATGTGAATGCATATTATATGAGAGACATTTTTCTTGCGCTACTTTTACGTATGAGGATAGTAGTATATTGGTCCAGAATGTCTATGTTTCTGTAGTGTTTCGCCATAAGATATCTGTGGTTAGAGGGTATTTGGTGTATTTCATATGCGCTTAATTCTTGTCATACATTAGAAAGGGGCACCTTATGACAAGTTAATTTATTTTGATATTCTTGACGGTTGCCTAGGCTTAAGCTTAATTCACAGGGCATGTCTTTCCATTGAAGAAGTTTCCATGCGATGCTAGGGGGTTGGGTGTAGTTGACGATGTGGGGGGTGCAGACATTATCTCTTGCGTGTAATTTGTGTCTTTTTCTTAAAGATTGATTCAGAAATGTAGGTGTCTAAACTAAATACTAACTAAAATGCATTTTTATTATTTTGAATTTAAAAAAATCTGTTATTGCTCTTCCTTACTGGAGATCCTGTTTGTGTCTCTTGGTAGTGCATGCATACGTTGTTTAAGACCTAGTAACATCAATTTTTTTTTTTTTTTTTAAATCCATTTCCTTTGTGGAAAATCAGACTGTTGATTCTTCTTTTGATGAGGTTTCATAAGGGGATTTTTTATTGATGCAGCTCTGGTGGGAGATGTATTTCTGCAGAGTATACGGACAAAGTTGGAGAGCTAGCAAAGAAGCATGGTTTGAAGCTTCACATTGATGGGGCACGTATTTTCAATGCATCAGTGGTGAGACAATTTTTCTCTCTGTACACTCAATAGGTATATGCCTATAGAAAGACATACACACACACACACACACACACACACACACACACACATCCCACTGCTTTGTGGAGAGAGCTCTTTCCCATTTTTCTGTATTTTTTCTTAAAAATCAGCTCCTCCCCATTTTTATTTTGCGTAAAATGGCCCAATTTAAATCTGAAAATTAGAAGGCAAGGAGAAATTAGGTCAATTCACAAAGTAGTCCCTATGTGCCTCTCCTTCATCCTTTCCCTCCCTCTCTTAAACCCACTCTGAGATTCTTCACTAGCATGACTCAATCTTGGTCATCTAGAACGATTTCTGCCGTCAACCACATTACACCCCTCCTTTGATTCATACCGGCACATTGCGCTACCAGTTTCTGCCTCCATTAGACTTTTAAGGCCAAG
>CAIGRN010172136.1:0-36227 GCA_903798345.1 Fraxinus anomala | reverse complement strand
ATTTATCATCGTGATGATGAAATATTAATGATGTGGCAATCAATTATCCCTTACATTTGTCTCTCTCAGTTTCTCATGAAAATTAAACTGTCCAATTTCATTATAGACTGTCACATTTTCGATATTTCATTATCATAATGATAAATAGTATTATTGTCATAATATAATATATTTTAAAAAAATATATTAATTTCGAGGGCATGGTCATTTCTTTTAAGTTTTAAGCCACCTAAATCGACTATAATATATGATTAAAACAATGGATGCATGTTATGTATGTTTTACTGAACTTAGACAATACTTCGAACAAAATATTTACTTTCTTTCCTTTTTAATATTATTCAATATTGTGTAATCCTAAAGTTATGTCCATTTAATAGTTCCGACCTTGCTTCAAATATGAATGACATATCGAATCAACTTGCTTTATTTTCAAATGAGTTGTTCATCACTTACGATACTTGTGGAGGAAGCTGCAAAATAAAGTATATTTGGAGTTAGGTGAAAGGTACGAAGGTATGGAGATTCTCTCAAGTCACAAACATTATTGTGTTGAAATAAAGATAGGTTTATGTGACATGTTCGGGCCCTCACATTTGTGCATTATATGGTGACGTTTTTGCCTTTTCCGTTTTTTTTTTTTTTGTTTTGTTTTTGTTTTTAGGAAGCCAAATGAAATAAACGAGAACTACAATATTTAGTTGCAATAAAATTATAGTAAAGAGCATATGTACCAAGTTCAAGCAAGACACTCCAAAATGAATAATAATAATAATAAATAAATAAATAAATAGCTCATGTTTGATTTAGCTAAAAATTATATTTTTGGTAAATTTTGATGAAAGTTGATGAAATGTATTACTGAAAAATGATAAAAATTGTGTGTTCTATGAAATATGAGATTAAAATTAATTGTTAACTTTGACTTGAATTTTTATCAAAAAAATTTTTTTAGCTAAGTCAAACATGGACTTAATTTATACTTTTATTTTGTTCAAATTAATTTTTCCCATTTTTTATTTGTGCCAATTGATAAAATGGTCTCACGTTGACATGAAAAATATATGCATCGTTATGTTTGGTAGAAATAAAAATTCAAATTTTAATCTAAGTCAAAGTTAATAATTAATTTTAATCACATATTTTATGAGACTCATAACTTTTAAACCACACATTTCATCAACTTTTATCAAAATTTACTAAAATTTTGAGTTTAATTTTCGCCAAACAAGGGGAAAACTTCGTTGGCTCATTAGACATTCGTTTAAAAACTTTTATATAAAAGGGGCATCGGCCTGTGAGAGTTATTTTCCTCTGAATGTGTACGTGCTAGTTTGAAAATATAGCAAAAAGTCGAGCACGTAAATTGAGTATTTAAGTTTAAATTGAATGTAGTAAAAGAGAGATGGCGAATCTCGTTGTATCACTAACTTCATATGTTGTTGTGATCATTTGAATGAAATTTCCTCATCTAACAATTTGAACATAAGGGCTAAAAAAGAACCATGTCGGGCTAATTAGGCCCAAGTGAGCCAAACCCCATGTTTGGCTAAACCCAGCCCAAGACAAAGGAGGTCAACCGGAGATCATATTTTTTGCCAAAAATATAATTATTATATTTTTTTACACCGTAGTTTCACTTTTTTATTTTTTTTTTATTTTGTAACAAACGTGTATTGTGTTTGCATAACATAGTATGCACAATCTGTCAGATTAATTCTACGATCAACATTGAAACACCATTGTCGTCACTCATTTCTACTTCCTACCGTAGCTCCACTATCGATGTCGAAACCACCATCAATTCATCAATGCCGACTTAAAATGCCACCCCATCTCACAACCATTGTCATTACCACCACAAACAGCCCCATCTTACCACCACTTCCATTATTGAGCAACATCACCACTAACAAGAATCTAAAAGCCATCACACTCGTCGTTGTTATGATGACGATCGGATCTAAGAAATCGTGTATTTGTACTTCATCCTCAAGGTCTTTGCAAGAAAGAGGGGGTAGCGGAGTTTGTGCCGATGAAGCGGGAGTCGAATTAGTGCTCCGATTGTAAGAGGAATGTAGGTTTGACCGAATTTAAATGTAGATGCGGCAAGCTTTTCTACACCGATCATCATTATTCCAACTTGCACAAGTGCAACTACAACTACAAGGTTGCCGAACGAGTGGCCATTATGAAATTTCATCTCCGCTAGACCAGTCTAAGCTTCTACATCCTAGTATTAGGGTTTGGAAAAAACCCGCATAACAAACAAACCCACCGATGAGTAAAATATCCAACCCACTTGTAATATTTATACTTTTTATGGCTTGACATTTGCTTGTTGGATGACTATAATGTTTCACTTTGTTAGCTTAATTTGTGCTCGACAGAAACTATAATGGAAGTTTTTATTGTTGGTATATCTGATGACTTGTATGGAGTTTGGTATGTTGAGTAAATATCAAATTTTGTTGATTAAATCTCGAGTTTGAAGTTAGGCATTCAAACAAACTTGAGATTCACATGAAAAAACTCGATAGCATCATATATCGAGGTTATTGTACAAATCTCGAATTTTCTCGAATATTTAACTTCAAACTCAAGATTATACAGCCAACTCAACATTTTCTCAACATACTCAAATTTTGCATGCAATTTTGAGATTTGCCTAGCGCACTTAAAATTTTCATAGCAAACTTTTGATTTGACCGGCTAATTCGCCAAATATTTATAAAATTCAATCTTTATTTATTTTTAATTAATTTGGGCCCAAGATCAAACTGATAATACAAATCAGACAAAACCAAATTGAATCAATTTGGGTTGGTTCAATTTCTGCAGTAGAATTGATCGTTTCGAACATCAATTCACCTAAATCTACTTGGACCTTTTTTGGTGTTGGGTTGAGCCTAAAATCGACCCATCCAGGCCTATCCCATGCCCAGCATATTTGGAATTATGACGTGCATAACTTTCTCGATAAATAAATTTTTTAAATTAAATATTGAGCTTTGGTAAAAATGAAAATTGGGGCGAGCTACTTGCAACTTGACTCACCTTGAAGGCGGGTTTTGGGGATGAGTCGAGCTTAAATAAACACGTCGACTTGAACGGGCCAACTAGCGAGCTCTTTAGTGGCTAACTATGAGTATTGTCAAACTCATAATACAAATCGAACAAGCCCAAATTTGGGTTGGTTCAATCTTTGCTGTAGGATTGGTTGTTCAGAACATCAATTCACCTAAAATCGACTTGGATGTTTTTCGATGTCGGGTTGGACCTACAATCGACCTATCCCAAATCAATCCCATGCCTAGCATATTTGAAATTATGATGGGCATAAGTTTCCCAAAAAAACAAATGTTCAAGTTAAATATTAAGCCCCGGTAAAGATGAAAATTGGGGCGAGCTGCTTTTAGCTCGACTTATTTGGAAGGCGAACCGAGCTTAAAAAAATACACAGACTTAAACGGGCCAACTAGTGAACTCTCAAGTGGCTATCTACGAGTATTGCATAGGCAGCCACTATGTAGTAAGTGCCATCAAATCAGACTCAAATATCGTTTGGTTGCTTGAATTTTAATTTTTTTCTTTTTAAATTATAGATAAAATTTACTCCATGTTTGTGTCCCATCTTTTCAAAACTATTTTTTCTACACTCATTTCACTACAATGTAAAATATTTTATACGTAAATCTAAAAGTTTTTCCAATATTTTAATTATATATTTTTCAAAAATTTATTATTCAAAATAATATTTTTTTCAAAACAATGGCTATCAAAAGGGGTGCTTAACGTAAGAAATTTCACGGGGACGAGTGGCTCGTGAGTCAGCACCGCTAGCCCACCTATAAGCGAGGCCGTGGGATAATAGGCGGAGTTGCGCCAAGTGTAGTTTCTAGTGCAAAAGTAAAAGCTCAAACTGCTAACCGTCACACAAATCAAATCACCCATTCCCACAGCGGTGCGCCTCCGCCGCCGCCGCCACCGCCGCCTTCCTAAATCCCTGAAGTTAAATCCAATAATAATCAATTTCACACTCTGTAGCTATAGAACAATGCAATCACCATGTATAAACGCCTGCAAAACCCTCAGTAGTCTCTCACTAACACACAGCCAGCAACAATTCCCTTTTTCTTTTTGTACTCGTAGGCGCAATTCGAATCCTTTTGTTTCGTGCAATTTCGACAAGAGAAATAACAATCGGAGTCCCAGTGTCCGTAAAAATAGTGGGAAACTCAAGTTTAACGATACTAATAGAGAGAGAGTGAAAGTCAAGGGCAAAGAAAATGTTTGGAGCATTGACAACGAAATAGGGAAAGCAGATAAAGAGAAGGATAAATTGAGGAGGAAAAAGAGAGGAGGTAGGAGAATGAAGAATTTCAATAGGAAAGGTGATAGAGTCATGGTGTCTGGTTCTATGTTAATGGAGGTCGAAACGGTTTTGCAGACTCAGGTATTTCTCATTACTCTACTTTTTTGGAAATAATTCTTTCGATATTTTAATTAATTTCACGATGGTGAAAATGCTTAGATATGTTGAAGGCAAGATATAAATGAATATAATTAACAGCTGATGCTTTAATAAGAGATGGTTATCGTGGTATGAGATCCACGCAAAAGACTTGGGTCCAGGCCTCGCCGCTACCATTTGTAAAATTGTGTACGAGTTAGATATTTGATCAACAAATGAATGTGGTATACAAATTTAGATGAGATGGCCATGCCCTTCAGAATTGTGCCACTGTATCCTCAATAAGTGCTATATGGTTTTGGTAGAAATTTAATGGACATGGTATAGAGCTAGACTTGCTCGCTCGCCCAGATGAAATTTCTCCTACACTCACTCTGTATATCATATTGTTCCTTCATTATACATGTTCATAGCCAGAATGGACTTGTTTCAGTGAAATCAGTACATTTAAGTTACATAAGCAATGAATTACAATAGAGTTTTTCTTATAACTAGTTTTTTGCCTACATATTATTAAATATTCCTTTCAAATTTGTTTCGTGGTTATGAACAGATGAGTGTATTCATTTATGGGTGTATTTATATGGTTGTATATTCACTTGTGTCTCTAGGTAAAATTGCCATATGACTGAAATCTTTACAAAATGATATGCGTAGTATGGAAACCTTGGAAGGAAAATGTTGCTAAATTCTTGGCATTATATCATATGTATGTGCATTATATGCCATAACTTGGTGAAAACCTTAGAATTCCTGATTATAGAGGATGAGGAATATGTATACAATTCTAGGGTTTCGACTCTTTCAAAATGATAATGAATATTTGGGCTGTTTGAGATGCTGCTAAAATTTTATTGTATTCAAATATTTATCCACAGTAAGTTTTTTTATAATAAATTTAAGTTTGACTTGAATGTGGAGGATGTAAATGCAATGTGTTTTAGCATTAGAAGCTAGTATGCTAAAAGTCCTCAGCAGTTGAACTTTTTCTGGGTTGATGATGAAAAGTATAGTTAATTTTCTGCAGGATTTCATATATTTTTCCTTTCTGCGAAATTTCTGCTCCGGTGGCCTTAAAATTTGGTGATCGGTTGTGGTTATGTATGACACAACTAAAATTGAAATATGATAGCAACACAAGTAGAATCCAAAAACTTTATCTTTCTACGAGGATTTTTATGATGAAGTCCAAGTAATTGGAGTAGGATGAAATTTTGGGCCTCACATGAAATCAAATTTGCAAAAATAGAACCACTACATAAAAACCTTATTTTACTTCAGTTTCAAAAGTACATTTGGCAAACAAATACTACCTTGAAATAGTGGTGTCATTCTTTCAGGAACCAGTTATTCGACCTGCATGGAATACATTTACAAGTAGTGTCAGTGGTATATGGAAGGGAGTTGGAGCTGTATTTTCTCCAATCACTGCAGAAATGGAGCCAATTGAGATAGGGAGAAAGGATGAGAACCTATTTGACTGCTATACCCTTTCCTATATCAAGGCAACAGCACCTTCTTCTGGGGCTCAGAAATCTCAAATACAAAGAAAAATAAATTGGATTACATTGAATCCTTATGGTGAAGCTCTACTTAATGGAAGCAGTAATGAAAGTCAAGAGAAGTCCATAGACCAATCCATGATGGGAACATCCCATAAAAATTTAGCAGGTCACTCTCTGCCAAAACTTGAGTCCTTTGACCTTTCCAGGAGTGATGTGATGGAAGAAGATGTCATGGGAATGGAACCTGGCCTTGTCTTCTTCGAGGTAAAACTAATTCAACTCGTTGACTTTATTCTATACTTTTCAGTCGTTTAGAAAAGTACTTAATTATTATCGTAGAAGAGGAAATATTGATTTAGCCCTTGTTTGAAAGTGATGTTTGAAACTCACTTTCCTCCATTCTCATTTTTAGCCTCACATTCTTAATTAAAAAAAAGATAAAAAAATAAATAAAAATTATCCCTCTTTTTTACTACACATTCTCCAAAGAAAAACATTTTTTAAACACACTTTCACACAAGCACTTAATAATATTACGGCATAATAGTGGATAATGGAGGATACATAGTGATCATATCATCAAGATGATTTTCCACTTGCCTGAACTAAATAAATAGGGTGTTCGAAAGAGAACACATCATTATTAAAAAATTTCAGTGCTCCTTTTGCAGGATGGATCTTATTCAAGAGGCCCAGTTGATATTCCTGTGGGAGGAATTGATGAATCTAAATATTACCTTTCCCCAACTTTCAAGTTTGAACAAGTATGTCTGTCTTGGCATTTAAGTTTTCTATGTTCTTTTTACTTATGAATTACTGCAGAACACAGTATTTTCTGTGCTCTCTTTCCTTTATGAATTACTGTTGAACATAGTATATTCTATATTCTCTTTTCTTCTGGATAACGGTTGAACATAGTATTAACTTAGCCATGGCAAGTAATCATGGGCATAATTTCCCATCTTACCGATGATGTATTTTCTGACTGCCAGTGTTCTTGCTTTTTCTCCAGGAAGATGAAAATGATAGATGATTATAACATGTTAAAATAATGTTTAAAATTGTGCATGGAAGTTAATTCATAATCTTGAAATGTTATTGTGCATGCCAATTTTAACATGAACTACAATTCATGACTAAAGCTGATTTCCTTTTCAATTTTGTGTTCATGAACGGTATTGGTGCAACTCTCCCTTTCTCTTCAAATATGTTATACTTGGATAACGTCGTTCCTCTAATGTAGGAACTTCTTTAGGTCTGTGCAAGTCATTCCTACCACCAAACTTATTCTCATTAGGAGCCATCTTTACTTGTTGACATATATTTCTTATTTTTTCCATTTTAATAGTCACACAGACATGCTCATGTGTGCCCTGTTCGTCTGGACATTTTGCCCTGAAGATATTAATTAGATGTTCTGTGGGAATCACATAGTTTTTCTTTTTCGAAAAGGAAATTTCTCTTTTCTAATAATTTGTTCTATTCGTGGAGGTCCTTCTTGATTACCTACTTATGAGGATGTTTTCTTAATTTTTAATGTTTGAAATCCTTAGGTGCTGCTTGTTAATCTCCATCTCTTTATTTTCCGTCTTTAATGACCTAGTATTTTTCAACACCAATATTGGGGATTCTTATTTTTGATAATGAAAAATAAATGTTCTGAAAAATTAAACGCAACTTACTATGTAGATTAAATTTGTTCCATTAATAAATTTTTTTAGTGTTTTGTTAAACAGTCCTGTATTAGATAGATATTTTTAAGTTTCTTCACTGACACAAATCAAGCTGCTATCTCCCAAAACTTGCCTGAAAGGCGGCAGCCTGCAGGTTTCTGTTTGCTTCTTAATCCATATTTATTTTTTATCTAACGGTTGGAGGACAACCATTTTGGAATTTAGATCTTCTAATATTTATATATTTCTTTAAAAGAACATTTACATCCAATAGCAATATTTCGAAATTTTAGTTTTCTTATCCTAAATTCCATTCCATGTAATGGAGCCATTTTATACCCAAGAAGGAGAATTATTATGTTTTCTTTGTTTCCTTTCTAGTGCTTGGTTAAAGGGTGCCACAAAAGACTGCGAGTGGTGCATACTATAGAGTTCAGTAATGGGGGTTCAGATATCCAAATTATGAGGGTTGCAATTTATGAAGAACAATGGGTTGGTCCAGCCAGTATCTCTGACAACAGGTACCATCTTCCGTTAAAGAATAAAATTATTTTTCCCCTACAATTTGGATGATGCCAATGTGTTCCAAGGTTCCTTGATCCCCTTAGAAAAGTTATTGCTAAAATTTGTTTAACGATAAGTTACTTTGCTTTGCAATAACAAAATTGCGATTCTACATTTTGATGATATTATAACTTGATTTTGGGGTAGGTCATTCAATTTGAAAAGTCTAGCCGGAAGGGGAAATCTCTACAGGGATTAGCTATGTGATTGTTTAGATTATGTGATTTCCTTTCAAATTTGAGAAAAATGATTACTTATCTTCTTCTTCTGAGTAATTATTTCTTCGGTCCTTTGGGGCCGAATATTAGGGAACCCTATCTCCCTTTTCTTGGCTTAGTGATGCATACACGAGTGCCCCAAAATTCATCAATTCTGTTATGTTGATTGTATATTGTGAGAGTCCGCTCTTAAATCTTCAAGAAGAGCTTTTATTTGATTATTTGGAGTGGAAAAATTTTAGTTATGGTAATTCCTTTATTTCCTGCTAATGATAGAAAAAAAAATGCAATTTCAATTTGTAGCTTTGCCTCTTAGCTTGGATTAGAACAAAAATCTGTTTCAAAAACATAGGGAAACTGTTTTGAGAGTTTGAAGACGTTGGGAAAATGTTTACACTACTTTCAGAAAATGCATCTCTCTCTCTCTGTCTCCCATAAACTAGTGTGTTTTTGTGAATATTGATATGTGACCTTGTCATATTTTCCTTTTCATAGAAGTAATATTTTAATCCTTAATTTTCATTATATATTCATTTTAGTTTTTGGGATTATCTTGTTTCAGCATAACCAGTGTTTATTCCCGCCTAATTTGTTTTTTTATCATTTTTTTTTTTCGCTTCTGCTTGTATCTGCTTTGATGAATCTGTCCTGCAGTTTCTTTGTTCAGCATTCAGGTTATATTAATCCAAGTTTGAAGTTCGAAACTATAATATGCATGCCTCTACTTCCTTTAGATGTTCCTTTTCTTTTCTCTTCTCCCTAACTTTTCTACAATTATGACAGTGACCTCGAGGCAGACTTGAAGCCATTTTCTCAGAGAAAAAGAGTTCAACCATCAGAGCTGACAGGTTCCTGGAAGGTTTTCGAGATGAGTGCAACTCCTATCTATGGTGAAGAAGAGATTGCAGCCGAGGAAAGTAATGGCACACCGTACGTGTATCTCTGCACCGAGAATCTTAAAAAAAGAAGCTTGCCGGAAAATCCAGTTTACTTTGGAGAGGAAGAGATGTTGGACATGCAAGATGCTACTGTCATGTGGCTGCCTGGAGGCGTTACTGCCTACGTTGATGTGAATAAGGATGGAATCCTTTGTATTGGTGTTGGATGGTATTCGGACGAGGGAATCAACCTTGTTATGGAAAGGGACTATGGATTAGATGGAAAACTGAAGGAGGTTCGATGGAAATCTGAAATGAAGAGAAGATGGACTAATCCACCTCCCATGTAAATTTGCCACCGTGTTTAGCTATTTTGCTTACATTACTAGCCTTCCATGCTTTGAGATCCAGAGATTAAAGGGAATCAAATGCAAGCTATTCCTTACTTTTTTTTCAATAAAAAGGTTAGGTATCATTAGGCTCTTGTGTACACCTTTGGTTCTTTGTGATTGTTACCTTTTCTGATGCAAAGTTTACTTCCATAATTTGACGTCTTTCTCAGTGTATTATATCCAATCAGTAGGCACTTATGTGCATTTGAAGAAATAAAGAGTTATCATGCAGCCATTTCATATTAGAACTTTCATAAATGAAGTCTTTGCCTAGTTGTAATGTACATTAAGGTAGAATTAACTAAAAGAGAAATTAATAAAGTCAAATTTAACACCATTGATTATGTTAATATTATAGATATATCATGTTTAAAATCGACAAAAATTATGGGCATTTCGTATTTCCTCATTGTGGATTGCACTAGAGATTAATGGGATTAAAATTTGAATGTCAATAATCAAAAAGATTATAGAATAATATCTAAAAGACGTTTAATTTTATCATCAGTGTGCATTCATGTCCAGTACTACAAACGAAGCACGTAGTTGACAATACTTATCTAAATGGTAAAAAAATTGCCATCAATTGGCTGCTCAAAATGGTTACAATAAAAATTGAAAGAGCCTCACTCTCTCTCCAATTTGAGTGGAACTTTTAGCAATAACTTCAATTTGAAGTGTGTAGCTTTATAGTTGCTTCCTTGATACCAGAAAAAGGCCGTACATGATATGAATCTGGTATTCTCCTTTGTCCATTTTCCACTATGTATGGAAGTATGTATTCTTTCATTTCACCATAAGAAATTTCAAGATGAGAACCAGATGCTTTCAAAAACTTCACCTTCCCAGCTTCGTCCAATGATTTCATACCGATCCAATCTTCGGTATAGAGGGTAGTCTGCAAGGGGTTCAAAATGCACTATCGTTAGCACAATCCAATCTTTGAGACAACAGTTAGGGATGTCAAAATGGGCCAGGCCATTTGGCCTGCTCGGTGTTATGAATCAAAAACAAAAACAGAGAGCAACGGATCTATGGGAGACAGGTCCGTCCCACCTCAGGACGGGCCTTGTTGAAAAATATGAGTTCTGTATCAGGCCTTAAACAGGTCCGGCCTGTTAGACACCCCTAAATGTGCAGCAAAGAAGTTTTGCATGAGGTGGTTTAACCTTGTCAATTTCATTAGATAGAGATCATGTATTCAAGTTTTAGTACCAACTATTTATGACAATTTCACGTTGCAAGTTAAAAGCAAACATTACCTCTTGTGCAGGCAAAACAGTGCTCCAGGAACCATCTGGGTAATACCCAAACCAGGAGGTCTCTTTTGGTACCAGAATTTTATCTTTCTCAAACTAATTATGACATTGAAGAAAATATAAACTTGAGCTTTATAATATACTTTTCAAGGTCTGTGAATACAATTCAAATGATGTCGTACTTGAGGAGCAAAAACAAAACAGAGTAAATATCGCGACTTACCATGATAAGTACCAAATTCTGCAAGCTAGAAAACCGTTCCTTGTATGTGGAATTCCTATGTATTTCATTATTAAGTTCAGGGAGAAACTTGCATCCTTTTCTATAGTCATCTAGGTCCTACAAATCCGAAAATAATATGAGAACTAGCAATGAGACGACTCTGTTTTTATGCTCCAAGTGATGCTCACTGCTGATACAGAAATTCAAAAACATCTGGTGCAAAATTAAGCTAATAGATAAATTATAAGCAGACAAGAAATCATCTTGAAATATTGCAGAGCAATGATCACTTTATCTAAAGATTGTAATTTTAATGGAAGAAGAATACTCACAGTGGGAATTTTGATGTAATTAGCTGGTGCTAAATGTGTCTGCAATTAAACACAAGGCTTGTGATTCAGGTATTAAGTACCATCAAGAGAACACGTCAACATTTTCTTTCACAAACACAGAAACAAAGATGAAGAATAAGAAGAAACTGGACAAAAATGAACAAAATGCAGGTTTACAGCCTCAGGAACTCATAAATACAGTTTTTAATTTTAAAATGTCTGTGCGTTTTCGGAATTGATATGTACTGTATCAAAAGAAACTGTGAACCTGGACGAAGTTGCTGTAGACCGCCAATTCAAGCAAAAAGTCGACAAGAATGCATACCACAGTAGACTGCAAAATAGGCGGGGGAGTCAAAATCAAGGTTGTAAAAATAGACCATTTGGAAATTTCACACGTCGTAAAAGAAAACGAGCAGCATTAAATGGACTGTGTTAGTTTTTCCATGAAATGCCTATAAAATCTAAATTTATCCGCTAGTGACTACAACCAACATCTGAACATAAGCTATTATCTTACATTCTGAAGGGTTAGACCGTTAGTAAGATACTTACAAATTAAAACTTAATAAAGACAATAACTCATAAAATATACATAAAGTTTTCTAATTTGAGTTAACTATAACAAAAGCTATGAAATACTTTAACCGTGCATATGCATGAAGCATAATTTCCTTCACACGTAAAGCAGGCGTAATTCAAGGATGGACAGTAGATACAGGAAGAAGGAGAACTTACTCCACAAAAGGGAACAGAAGCTATCCCAGCATGTGGACCTGCCAGAGATATCAAATTCCCCACCTGTCTCAAATTAAGAAAATAAATAATATAGAGTTCAAACTTGTAAATGCATACAAGTACCTAATTTTGTTTGGTAATCAAAAAGGTAGGAGAAAAATGTTTCTTTAACTGAAACTGATATAAACAACAAGCTGGTAATTAGAGGTGACTTCAAAATCAACTTTTCTATACTGCAAGTGCCTGGTCATTTATAATTTGATGACACCACAAAGAAAAAAGAGCATTTTGAGTAGAACCTCTTGTAGTTTACATCATCATAACAAAGTTTTTGTGATGTGTTACCACTTCCGGTTGAATTATACCGTACATGTATGCCATCATGCTCATATCTCAGTTATGCCATAACTTTATGGTACATGAAAAGAATGTACGTGTATGGCTGCTCATATCTCAGTTATGCCATAACTTTATGGTACACGAAAAGAATGAGGTGGGCTAGCATAAAAAATTCAAATACTTACAGGAGGCCCTCCATCACAGAATTCTAGGATTCCCCTGCCAACCATATTGCCCTGAAAAGTATAAGAATGGAATGAAATCTCTACCAATGTGTGGAAAAGCTTAAAAGTAAATATGAAACAAAGTATTTTCACATTTTATCCAACTAAAACAATTTAGATTGTTCAAAAAATTATGCAATGAACCAAGTGAAGTGGTGGAAAAGGGTTCATGCAGCTCACCCCAAATTTATTGGAAATGAGACTTGGTTTGTTATTGTTAATACAGCAAGAAAGATTGAAGACAATAGAGTGCTTAGCATGAGGATCTATTGTAATTTCATTCATTTAGGTTTTGTTCTACAGTCAACCGTGTAGTTAAAATCTCTATGGAATTTCATCACATTCTTGACATTAATATATATCTTATAATTCACAGAAAACAAAGCTTGATGCCCATTAAGTGTACAAACCAGAGCCAAGGCACCCCCATCCCCCAAAAAATATACCCCAGCTCATTTTGCCCTTCAATGATATTTTCTTCTATTACATTCAACACCAACAAACTAAGTCTTGTTCCCAAAAAGAATGTATATGCCTCAATTCCTGTAAAGATTGATCAAGCATATTGTATGCAAATGTTAATAGAATTTTAATAGAATTTTGAGTGCCTATAACTGAATCAAATGTTAATAGAATTTTTTGTTTTTTTGTTTTTTTTCCCAAATGGAAAGGTGGACTTCAGACAAATTTAGACATAAAATAAATATTGGAAGAATAAAGTGATTTCACATGCAAACAATGCAGAAGAGTAAATGATTGGGGTGCTTTGAATATGGTCTTTAACCTGTGAAAGTCCAATTATGTTGTACCCATCTTTGAGCTCACTCATTTTCTTCACCTGTAAGTTGAAGAAAATACCATCTGAAAAAGGAATTCCGGTTCAGTGAAGTAAACACGTTATCAAAAGCTTAGTACCTTCTCACAGGCGATGGCTGTCTGAAAGTATAAACAAAAGTATGTTAAATTATCACTAAATAGGGCGTTAGAGAAGCATAATCGTAACAAGGTTGATTGATAAGCAATCAGTCACCTGTTTTCGAAACGGCATAAACCACGAATCCCATTCACCATTTCCGATTTCACTACACAAACAGACATGGGAAAAAGAAGGAAAAGGAAGAGAGATTAAATGAACGAATTGTGATAAGCTAGGAACACAATTAGACACATGGATGAAAAACGAAAAATGCATCTTGGGACAGTACATTGGCACATATATACAACAGCGTTCCGTTTTTGGCATTTCATTTCATCCATTAAAAGTTGGAAAATAGGGTAGAAGGCTATAATGGATCAATTAATATGTGGACTTGAATTTTTCACAAAAATTGAAAGCAATTAATGCTTACATGCAGTATCCTTGAGAACCAGACCACATGCTCAGAAGCTCTGTGAATTGTGAGACTCCTTCATTCCTGCACTTGTCTGAGATTCCTGCAAAATTATATTTCAACTAAGAACAATACCTAGTTACTGAATCATGATATGTACTTCGCCCTTAGAACTTGCACAAGTTGCACCGAATCTCGTTACATTACAATGAATACTGAAAAAACATGATTTGTCAAATAGAAATGGACAGCTTGTGCAAATTTGAATACGATTCTCCTTAAAAGGGAACAAATTTACTATGTACAAACCTTGATTCTGCTATGCTTCAAATGATTCCCCTTAAAAAGAAATCTATGTCCAAACCTTGGATTCTGCTATGCTTCAAATGATTCCACTTGCTATATATTTTGTACTTGGCAGGTAATATAGAAACTTATTAGCAAAACACATTACTAAGATTGAAGTTTTAACACACAATTCACAATAAAATGTCAAGAAATATATAAATGGCACTCATTTTATAATACTTTTGTCAATTGTCACACTTCAGGTGTCAAAAAGTTCCGCGGCCAATACCCGGTTTGGATAATAATCAGTGTCCCTAAAAAAGGACCGTAACAGGCTAAGGTGGATCACCATGGTGCGGCCAATTAACACCTCTATGTCTTACACTCATAAGATTTATGGTTCAAACAAAAAATGCATCATATTTTAAAACCAATACAAAATTTATAAGCAATCAAGACTTACAAATTACATAAGAGGAGCAAAATGATTCCAAGGTACCCATTAAAAGCAGAAATACAGACACAATGGTTCAATTTTGGGTGATTATTGTATGACTGACTGTCAAGAAACAGAATTACAATGTAGAAATAATACAAAGGCAATAAAAAGCACAATACCATAGTACTAAGAAAAATATAGCTACTTATTGACTGCAACAGAACCGAATAGAATAAAAATATAGCTTCTTATTGACTGCAACAGAACCGAATAGAATAAAAATAAAGCTACTTATTGACTGCAACAGAACCGAATAGAATGAAAAAGCAGAAAAAGATTACCATGAAAGACAACAAAAGGTAGAGCATATGTAGTTCTTGGAATGAATGTCAATGTAATGATGATGAAAAGGGATGTGAAAATAATCAAGAAAGATTTGAGAGCCATGTTTTTTTGCAGCAAGGAAAAGGAGTTAGGATAAGGTAACGAGCGGCCACTTGTTCATTTGGGTTTGGATTTGGTTTAGAAAATTAGAGATAATTCAATGCAGTGGACAGCTCGTAACAGACACTCTTTGAACCGGATATGCTCTCTTTGAATTATCATTTTAATTTTAACTTGGTGAGTGAATCAAATCAATATTTTTAATATAGAAAAATAATAAAATAATTTAAAGAAAATTTAATTAAAATAAAAAAAATAATAAATATTTTTTGAATTATCATTTTAATTTTAACTTGGTGAGTGAATCAAATCAATATTTTTAATATAGAAAAATAATAAAATAATTTAAAGAAAAATTAATTAAAATAAAAATAATAATAAATATTTTTTGAAAATAGTAAAATTAAGTGTTAAATATAAAGAGTTTTGTTGTTTTTAAAATTTTAATTCTCTAAATTTATAAATATTCTCCAAATAATAGAATATGTTTTTTAAAAATAGAGAAGATTGGAGATGCTCTAAAAGCACGGAAACTTGGAGAAGATTCGATTTTCTATTTTGACCTTTCCATTTTCATGTTTATTGTCAATAATATAATAACTTTAAAATACAATTTGTTTCAACTAAATAAAACTCTTATAAATTAATATTATTGCTTTCAAACAAAAGTCAATTAATTTACACTAAACACGTGTATTAGTGATTATTAATAAAAATTTGATAAAAATTTATTTATATAAAATTAAAAAATTATGATAATATTACATGCATAATTAACTTGAAATGGTGTAGACTATTAAGTTGATTAATATTAGCCGGTTCGAATTAAAATTCAATTAAAATTTCAAATCAAATTAATAATTAATTTTAACCACACATTTTATGGGATTCACAATTTTTAATCACATATTTCATCAATTTTTTTTAATCAAAATTTACTGAAAATCTGATTTTAATATCTATTAAACAAGGGCTTAATATATATATTTTAAAAAATAATAAAATTACACATACACAATTAAATATTTTTTTGAAACCTTATATTGCATACTAAAAATCATATTTTTTTGGCCCTTTTTGCACATGATCTTGTTTGTCGTGCCTCCAAATTTTTATGTATTCTTATACTTTTTAATTTTGTAAGGATTTACAAAAAATTGCGTATTGATAATTATTCTTAAAGAAATACCATCAACATAAGACCAACACAACATCATACATTACAATTATGATATTTCCACATTTCACATAAATATATTACAATATTGACTTTAATATCCTCTCGAATTGTTATAATCAACCATCAACAACATAAAAGTGCATCAATCCCGTCTGACACTATTCTATTAGTTCTAAGTAGGGATGAAAATTGGCCAAAACGACCTTCTTCCTCTCCCGTCTTATTGGAAAATTTTCAATGTAGGCGTGGGGTTGGAAATTAAAACATCCATGTTATCGTTTCATTTACTTATTTACTTTTTAATATTAATTTTTATTTTCATCCCTAATCCTAAGCGCGCCGCTCATTTCCGCATTTTCTCACCTAGACCAATTTTCTTTTTCTTTTTCGAATTTCCTTGTTATTTTCATCTTTTTATTTTATTGTCCGGACTGAAGTCGCTACTTACAAACACCGCTTTTCAATGGAGACAAGCAACTATAGATATCAACACGATTTCAGACTGTTTTGAACTCCAGATTTGACCCTTGAGGATTCTCTCTCTCTCTCTCTCTGCGGGAAAATGGCGAGACCGGTGGCCGATTGGCGCAGCAACAGAGCGGCGGTTCAGGGAACAAACGACGACGCTTCCGCCAGCAAACTGTACGTTACTTCTCATTTTCTATACTCTTTCGAGTTTCTTTTCATTTTCTCAATTTATTGCGATGAAATTCAAGAATCATAATTTAATCATTATACATACTCAAACTCTCCAGTTTTGCTTGCATAAAGGAAAGATTTTTCTATCAAAAGAATAATGATAATAGCATATCATTTTTAATAAATTTCCTTCAAATTTATTTTAATTCCTTGAATTTTTAATTTATTAACAAGATAAACGAAGAGATTTAATGAAAGGGAAAAACAATGAATTGGTGGAACAAGACTTACATTTTTTTTTTCAAGCAAAGACTTGAAGCTAATTCTTATTATGACTTTAATACTGTGTTTGTTAGATTGTTCTATTCTATCGAACAAAATTTTCAGAAAGACAAATGATATTGATGGCAGGTCATTTTGGTATGTGATTAACCTATCAGATCTTTTAGTTATTCTATAATATTTTGGAGTAAAGGTTTTGGTCCTCTCCAGATTCTGTAAACACGATTTACGATATCTATGTTTTTGCAAAGCTATAGTAACTCTTTCTGTGTTTGGTAAATAGGTCTTGTGTTAAAAAGGGATACATGAAGGATGACTACGTTTATTTGTTTGTAAAAAGACCAGTGAGGCGATCTCCAATAATTAATCGCGGTAGGCTTTGGTTATTTTCCCTATCTGGGCCTTGCTTACTGAGCTACTTGTTTTTATGTGATATTGATTCATTTTTTCTTCTTGTAATCTCAAGGATATTTTGCCCGGTATGCAGCAGTTAGAAAGCTTCTTCATCAATTTCTTAATTGTGGAGTAAATACTGATGAGCAAGGCAACACCAAGAAGCAAATACTGTCACTTGGAGCTGGTTTTGATACAACATATTTTCAGTTGCAGGTGCTTGAGCTTTCATGTGAAACATGAATAATTTTTGTCACAGTGAACTTGAGTAATTAATAAAGTCGTATTTTTGCTTGGATATTTTGTGTTCTGTTTGCTTTAGAATTCTCATTTTCTGTAATACTTGTTAAATAAGAAAGCAGCGTGTGTATTGAGCTGGGATTTCTATGCTTCCTGATGTTGACACATCTCACACACCTTGCCCCCAGACATGTGTGCCTCTGTAAGCATAGTATTACACTTGAATTGCTTATCCCTCTGCAATAGGAATGGTGAATCCCTACCTGGTTGGAATGGAAGAGTTAGTTTCATTCATGACACGTATGAGAGGGGATCTATTGTCCAGAGAAATTGTAGTGTACTATCCATGCTTATTGAGTGAGCTACAGGCAATATTTGATGAACCGTGTATTTGGATTTCGGAGGTCCATTTTGAGGGATGGAAGTTGTCATACTCTAGTCTAACTAAAACCTCAAGACGGTGGTTAGAATTTTAGTTCAATACTAGGCTTACATGGATCCTTCGGTGCATGCTTGTATGTCTCTTTGCCTGTAGTTAGAGTTGGTATAGTTACTGATGTAGTTCATTTTAATATGCTTATTAAATTCCAGGAATATAAAAAATATTTGTTCTTCTTTAAGCTAACTGTATTCTTCTTTGATAGGACGAAGGGAAAGCTCCTTACCTGTATGTAGAACTAGACTTCATAGAGGTATGAATTTGGAGAACTCGGGAATATCGTGTGAGTAGTTTGCACGTGCTGGCTTATATATTTTTTAAGAAATCATCACGTCCAGTGATTTATATGGATTCACAAAACATTACTTGAGTAGTCAAATTACTAACCATCCTTTTACTTTTAATTTCTCATTTATTGGAATCATGTAATGATTAGTTTTATCTTTCAATTTTGTCTTTTCTCATTTGTCTATGTTTCAATTTGTTAGGTGACCAGTAAGAAAGCTGCTCTTATTGAAACCTACAGTCAATTGAGGGATAAAGTTGGTGAAACTGCATCAATTTCTCAAGGCAAGAATTAGGTCACTTTGACTGAGACTGACTTGTACTGTTGTGCAACTTCTCCCATTTTTCTGTGATATTTGCAAATGACTATAAAACTATAATCTTGCTGATGGCGTAAAAATGTTTCTGCTAAATGAAATTGATAGATTGTGTGGTTAAAAGTGTATTTGACTAGCTCAATTTAGAATTTAAACTTTGCTGAACCATGCACATAGAGAAATTCATGAGAATTGAAGAATCGGGACAAAACACGATTTCAACGTCACTTTGTATTTAATAATCAATAGTCTACGTAACTAAAAACCCTGCTTCTATTTATACTTAAATATTACAGAAAGAGATATAATACCTGACATTAGTGAACAAGCTAGGATGAGATTGTTGAGAATGAATAGGCAACTAAGGTGCTTGCTTGATAGGGTAAGAATATAGGTAATTTCCAATCATGCGTTCCCTATAGTGAGCTTATGACTTGGGTGTATCTCATATTGATTTTGGATTTACTGTTAAAATCTGGAGGCAGTGGTGTTAGATGCTTCAAGGTGACGACGACTCATTACTTCCTCGAAATGGGTCATATAATCTCTGAAGATGGGCGTAACCTTCATCAATTTGTATGCACAGATATTTTTATTTTTTTTCATTGGCTAACAATTTTTTCTCTCATTTTTCATTATATATACTTTTAAAAGCCCTAGTGCTGATGAGTGACACAATGTACTCCTGTTGTACTTAATATGCTTCATAAAAACTGATTTATTGGATGCTTTAATGTATGTGGAGTTTTACTTAAAACCTCTAGTATGATCCAATGAGTTCTTGATCCCGCTGAAACTTTGTTCCGTTTGTTTACTTGGGTACAATTGCAAGGAGAGAATATAAGTGTAGTCATCTCGGTACGTGCTTTGTCTTAAACAACATAGGGTATTACTAGTATTAGTTTGTTGTCTGAGGAAATCTTCATCTTTCACATGCTGCATGTGTATTATTGCATTTTAAGGTTGCCGAAACAGAAATCGTGTATAGGATTGATCTAGGGCCCTAGAGATTCATCAGTTTGCTAGATAATTGTTATTATTATAGAAGTCGATCGATGCTCTCTTGATGCAAGTACATGTTGAAAAATCTTTAGGGTCATGGTATTTCATTTGTATATTCTTAGCAGAGGTTGGCTTCCAAAATTTAATTGTCATAAGTTTTCTATTTTGTAGATGTGTCTTCAGAAATTGTTAATGCAGTTGGTTGAAGTATAAAATGTAAATTTTGAACTGTGACATGTTGCAGCAGTTACTATTCTGATTTGATTGTCATCGTTAATTGGTTGAACAATAAATATTGCATTTTGAGTTTCATGCCGCGAGTTTTTTTGTTCTTGTGGCTTTTAATGTTTGGTTCCCTAGTATATTCTTACTTCCAATTCAGGTTGTGAGTTCCACCCTCATTCCTATTCAGGATATACTCCGGTTACATGGGTTGGAAAATTTTATTTGGGTTTGGGCAAGTGTTTTTGCCATGACAATGAAGCGTATGTGTTTGTGCAGAGAAAGGGGAAGTGCTTAGCGATCACTACAAATTACTTCCTATTGACTTGCGTGATCTACAGAAGTTAGATGATATTGTTACTTTAGCTAATATAGATCCCAGGTATGTGTACTTACTTCAATTTTCTTCCTTATGTACATATTATGAAAATATGAATATGGTGCGAACCACCTTAATAGTTTGGATTCTTGGTGTGTTTTCTGAAGGCCGTTTAGTTTTTCGCTGATATCATCTATTATTCTAAACTAATTCAATTTTTCAACTTGCAAGAAAAGGTGTCTGATGTAATTCTTTTTGGCTTGATTCTTGTCATACCAGGCAACTACAAATTTTGTTGCTTCATATTCTTGTAGATCTAATTTTGAGTAAGGTCAATATGTATAATTTTGATTTAGGTCAATATGTAGTCTTCCTCACATGGGGGATTTTATGGCATTTTGGTCTGCACAAATTTCTAGCTATTGTTTATGTAATTAATACTATTTTTAATTTTGTTTCTTTATTTCTCATTCTATCCCATGCGTCATCTACACGTATTTGTATTTTTGTGATAGGTGTACAAAATGAACACGTCATGATGTGTTTGCAAAAGTTTTGGTTTCATTAGATAAGGCTTAGCCTGTTGTTGTATTGGATTTTTTTCCCCTGCTCTTCAGCTACCATGCACGATCTTGGATGATGTGCTCATAGATAATTGTTTAAATAGCTCTTTCAAATAAAAGATTTGAGATCTGAAACTCGTTTTTGACCCTCTGATTGATTCCTGTAGCAGGCTCAGATGTGTTTAGCAGAAAATTAGAGTCTTATGTATGATTCCTGTTTTTATTTGGTCTATTTCTCTTGTGCTATGTATATGTCTTGTTTTGTTATGTTTCAGATTCTTCCTGGATAACTTCCATAAAAGGTTTTGAGTTATAAATTTCTCTTCCTTTCCAATTGCGGATACCTTCCCCTCTCCCAAAAAGGAAAAATGCGGTTATGATAAAGTGATCATCTTGTATTTTTTGTTCAAGTGAAAAAAATGGTTAAACCTTGCCAATCTGATGTTGTTATCAGTTTGCCAACATTTATAATTGCAGAATGCGTTCTCATATACTTGGATCCAGATTCAAGCCGGGGTATAGTCAGATGGGCTTCTAAGACATTTTCTACGGCTGTATTTTTCTTATATGAGCAGGTTGCGGAACTTTTTAAACCTCAATTTTTCATTTATCTTTGGGTTTCTCCATTTCTACTGCTGGCTATTTTCACTTTCTTGGAAACTGAATTTATTTATGCTATAGTCGCTTGACTAATATTCGTGCTGTTTAACAGATTCATCCAGATGACGCTTTTGGTCAACAGATGATTAGAAATCTGGAGGTACTTTTGCCTCCTTTTTGCACCGAAAAAGGAAAAAGAATATAGATTTAGCTAAGAATAAAAAGGTTCCTTTGCTTTTGTTATTTTTCATGACATTCCACCTAAGAATAAGAACGGTTATGATTTGAATATCTAAACTATTGACCCAAAAACAACAAAAAAAAACTAAGTCTTTGTTTGTCTAATGTTTATAAACAGTTTATAAATTGTCAAACCTCTTTTTATCCACACAGTTATAGGACCCACAAGTACCTTTCCCAGACAAGCTTTAAGACTTTTCCCCAATAAATTGTGGTCGGCTACATGAACCGTTTCCCCCACTCCATTTGGTTAAATTGCTATGTGCTAGATCTACGGGATCTTAAGCAACTAGATTCTTACACACTACCATAGGCCATGCTATTTTTAGTCAACCCCTCTCTCTTCTAACATGTTCTACCGAAATCTCCTCACTCTTAGTAACCGTCACTTTTGTTAATGGGAGCCTCTTTAGGCCTACGCAAGACATCTTACTCACAGTTTCTTATGTGCTGTCACGTGTGATTTCCTTTAACAAATTCATGAGTCAGAGAATGAGCTGAAATTATTCAATCTTTTATTTTTATATACTGCTTTATCCGCCAATGAAGCTTTCTTGTTCTCTAGTCTATTGAAACAAAAAAGAGTAATAATCCCTGTCAAGATAATTTTTTAGAGGTGTATGTGAGCAGATGTAATAATGGCTTTTTATTGCAGAGTCGAGGTTGTGCACTGTTGAGCATTTATGCTACGCCGACTTTACTTGCTAAGGAGAAACTTTTTCTGGATCAAGGATGGCAGGTATTTTCTCATGATGAAAAGTATTGCTTCTTGGGTCCCCTTCACCAGTATACGGGGGACAGAGAGAAAAAGAAATGGAAAAAAAGGAAGAAAAAATACTTCTTTGGTAGAATTTAAATGACATTTTTATACTTCAAAATGATGGTTAGAAAGCTCAAGTTTCTGTTAGAATACAAGCCTTGATGTTTAAGAGTGCCATCACATGAACATCACCTGATATTCACCATGTTAAATAATTTAGCTTTCTTGGAAGGGAGGAGTACTTTTTTGCAAGTAAATGTAGTAATGTCTGTTAGTTCTTAGTGGGCATCTAGTTTGGACAGACTTGCCTAATACATAAATGAATGAAGCCATAGGGCGTGGGGGAGGGTATTTGGTCCAGAAAGCTTCCGATTAATTAAGCTGCTGGAAGATATAGATTGATATGCCAAGATTTAGCTTTTGGATTCTGAGATTTAATCCCATATCTGTGTTGTGAACACGATCATTCTGTAACTTACTTTAAAATGAATGGGTTGGGAATACTATTCATATATACGCAATACTGAAAATGTGGTATTAGCTCTGTTCTTGTCTACCCTTCCCTAGCAAAGGCTGTTAAAGTTTCGTGTTTCTTCTTTTTCTTTACTTGCGTCTCTTTCCCTGTGTTTTTGGGGTTTGTCCTTTATTGATCAACTTTGGTTGAGTTTCATATTTGTCACACATTATTATGATCTATATTGAGGTGCTTTAGAGAGCTGTTGCCTGGGACATGCTGAAAGTGTATAGTAATTTCATCGAAGCCCAAGAAAAACGCAGGTAGAAACCGTTCTCTCTCGCACGAGAAATATGTATTTGCTATTATATTTATGTGGTTCTTTAACCTTTATGGTTCCTTGTATGATATTATGCTCCTGCTCATGATTGTTATTTGTTAAAGCGCACTAAGAACCCCTGAAAGCTTTGGATCTTTAAATTGAAATATGCATCTACTGAACTCCTGCACCTAAATTTCATGCCCAAATATATTATTGTCGGCTGTAGATTAATTGAATCCTGTTTTCGATATCACAAACGCTGTTGAGTTGAGTGTCTTCAGTTTTGTTTTGAAAATGTGTTTTCCGATATGCATTAATTTTGCATCTCCTTTTAACTTCATGATAAGCTTCGTCCTTATCTATCTTTAACGGTGTTGTTCCTCTGCAATGCACCGTTCTTGTAGCTGGGGCTGTTGGGTTTAGCAGCTCTTTCTGGTGTTTTGCCGTTGCATCCGTATGTACAACGTTTTGGATTAGAATTGGACAGTGACCTTTGTTTCTGTGGTTGATGAAATATTATGTCTCCATGACCATTTCAAACTCTCCTAGTGCAGTGTTCTGCTTCGAGTAATCTGATTACAATATCCGGGTCTACATATTGGTAGAAATTGTGATGTTTAGATCAGCAAGTTAGATGGTGCATTTGGGGATGCTGAAGAAATTGCATAATATTTTAAAATAGTTGAATGAAAATTTAGGATATTCAGTACGTCTTTTAATTAACCATTTTCCATTTTACGTGTTTAGATCTGAAGAGTAGCTTAAATAAGAACTTAAATCTTAACGATACCATATGATTCAGGTGCCAGTTGAGTATCGAATTTTACTTCTTAATTTGGACTGTGATAATAAATGTATGGACATACATGGAATGTCATCATTACATTTGACCTTTTTTAGAAAGCAAGTACTGCTTTCTGAACTATCTGTTATATATGAAGATTCCAAGTGTTTGCTGGAATACAAACTTTTTTTTTATTTTTTCTGATTCAAAGTGTCCTTATTCTAAGACTAAACAGTTGTTTCTTTCAAGATTTTTGGTATGCATTTTTGCTCTTTCTTGTCTGCACGTATTCTAGAGATGCTCTTTCAGTATTCTTTTCTGTGTTCTTTTTTATCAGGATTGAACGGTTGGAGTTGTTCGATGAGTTTGAAGAGTGGTACATGCTGCAGGCAAGAATTTGTTACTTTTATATTGCATTTGAAAAGAAGTTCTTTGATAGTCTTATCCAACTTGAAGAATACAATGTTTCTGTGGGATAATTTATAAAATTGTCTCTTTTATCTTCTTAAATATGATTTAAGTTGGTAATTTTATCTGTATAATATGGTTATATGGTTAAGTCAGGAAGAGGTTAATGTGGAAAAGAAAAAAGTTCTTTTAGCTGAAGAATGAATATTGCATTCATGAATTCCTTTTCAATAGAGCAAGAATGATTTTTTTTTAATTTTTTATTTTTTTTCTCTTAAAAGAAAAAGGTTGAGTTTAGTTTTTAACGAGGAAAAATTGAGATTTCCGAGGAAATTGTAATAAAGTTTTGCTGTTCTGACCAAGTTTCTTCCATGCATGATTTCTAAGCTAAATATAATAAGCCACCCTAGTGGCATATATGCGCGAGTAGATCTCGAAAGTGCTTTTTCCTTGGCGTGTATGTTTTCTTTGTTCTGCAATAATGGATGTTCCTCGCCAACCAATCAACTTCCCGTAGCCCACCCCACAAATTAAATTTTTTTACCGAGTTTGATGATTTTTATTCTAAAATTGCTGATTTTCAGGAGCACTACTGCGTTGCTTATGCAATAAACGATGCAATGGTATGCCAGTATATAAGTAGCTCTAATATACAGTTATATGTCCTCTCTTTTTAGCATCAATCACCATATATTCTATCTTGATGCTGCTTCAGGGTCTATTTGAGAAATTTGGTTTCCCTGAAAATGAAACGGGAACAGCTGTTGCGACATCTCCATGAGAGAATTAGTTTGTTATCTGAAGTGATTCTTTTCCATGCACGAAAGGTAGCGTGCTACTGGCTCATGTTAAACCCTGGTGCTCTCTCTACCAGTTCTTCAGTCTTAGCTCCAATATATACATATATCTATACTTGTGTTGTAAAACTTAAATGTGTCCATCTATCCATTTGTCATCCCATGGACTAGTGGGGTTTGGGTTTTGTTTCCTTTTTAATGTTATCCCCTTTTTCTTGCTATTCATTTTTAGTTGGATCACAGTGGCATTGGATTGATGGATGAGACATTCAATTTCCTTCATGACTTACATTTGTTGTTCACTGATTTAAGAGTATTTTACATTGTAGATGTGGGTTTTTTGTGCAACTGAAGATGTAGTGTAAGCTGTAATGTTATTGTCAGTCATTATGAACATATGATGTTATTATGCAGATATGATTATTTTGTACAATTGTTATCACAATAGCACTTTGGATAGAGCTCACCTTAATGTAAAGGGAGAGTTTTCAAATTGCTTATAAACTCCCAAGGCAAGTCTTTCACCAGTGATGCGAGATACAATTGGATAACTACGGTTAGCGATTGTAACAAAATTCTTGAATTTGAAATAGAATATGCAAGGGACCTTTGCAAAAAGAGTTGATTACTGTCAAGTGTTGGAATAAAATTATGTTGATTAATTAATTTATTTATGTGGGCCAATACAAGATTCTCTTTATGAGAGAGAAATATGTGCCTAATTTGGTTATAGAATGCAGTCTGTAATCTCCTTTCCAGTTTTTCTACTCTATAGGGTTGGTTTGAGGGCGATATTGATTCAGAGCATCACTTAGAACATGGTAATGAGTTTATTTTGTATAGGAATCTTTGGAGTAAGACTCAAACCACTAGTAAAACATTTTCCTGAATTAAATGTACCCATAATTTGGGATTTTGATAAGAAAGATTTGAGTTCTATAATACTGAATGGTTTGCAGCCTGTGTCATTGCGTCTTAGTTTAAAAAAATTTCTAAGAAAATTGAAAAAGTAAAATAAAAAAGTAAGGTCTGGCGGTGTAGGACTTGAAATATTTTTGGATATTTTGAGCTTATTATCGTCTGCACTCAGTCACACCCTTGGCTAGGACAAGAAGTTCTAGTCTTTTTTATATTCTCCAGTGTCCTGACTACTCATATAACATGAAAAGCAAATGTCATAGGGGGCATGAAAGAGTCAGGCCAAACGCTACACATCCCACATATAATGTGGCTTGAACAAGTCCACAAACTCGAATTGTGCTGGACCAATGATGGTTAATGCAGCAATGCAAATCAACCCCCCCACCCCCCTCTTGTCATTGAGCTATACCGTCACTTAAGGATTAGTTTTCATTGTACTCGTGATACCACAATTCTGCTTGTCGATTAATAATATATTTGGTATGTCGCACGAGCTAGAAGATCGTAATTGTCAAATTTTATCATACTGAAAAATGTATTGAAAGATTTTAAAGAAATAAAATTCCTTGCAACAAAAGCATGTTTTAACTGCATAAAATTTAGTCCTGCAACTGGATTGAAATATAATTCATGTAACTTCAAATTTATTAAAAGATGACTTCATTTTGTTATTTTGTTCTCTCTCTTCATAATCTTGTATAATCTCGTCCTGACCTGCATACCTAATATTCCTCAAAGATTCAATTATAGCCCAGCTCAAAGTATCTCAGTCCTTGTGTGAAGTTAATTTTTCGAAAAGTGATATTTTAGAGAATGTGTGGTTAAAAATTAAGAAAACGTTTAGGAGAAATGTGATTTTTTTTTTTTTGGAAAATGTGTGATTGAAAATGAGTGAAAAAAAAGTGATTTCGAAAAAAAAAAATCAGTTTCAAACAAGAGCTTAATCAAGAATCATGTTGCCTGATGCATGGGAAAGAAAAGTCCTTAATTTTCCTAATTAATTGTTAACCGTGATGATAGTGAATCTATGTTGCTGGGATTTAGAATTTTGTGCATGCTGTTAGATGGCTTTAAATTGGCTAAAAAAAGAAGATTATCATTATGTTTTGATTCGTAAATCATTTCTAAAACCCAGAGGGAGAAATCCATTAAAAGATGATTCAGATGATATAACAGGACAAGAATCCTATATTCCTAAACTAAAAGAACTCAAAATCCAGAAAATTTCCTCCAGGCTTCATCTCTGTTCCTACCACCCTTTTGCTGTGGCTGCTAACCCCGATTGGGCTTACTTGCTCAAACTTCACTTGGGGCTCTATCTCGACTGGTCTTGGCACCTCCGGTGGTGTACTGCAGCGTATCAGAGCCCAATTAACACCCTCGAAGAAAGGGTGCTGCTTTATCTCTGTTGCACCTCTCTTCACCCCAAGCCGTTGTTGTGGATCTTTAACAAGTAGTCCTCGGATAAGATCCCGGCTGGCATAATTGGTTGCGGGTGAGTCTGGAAATTTAAGCTGCTGCCCGACTACGTTGAAGAGGGTTGCTCGATTCCCCGAGCCTTTAAATGGGGTTTTACCGTAGAGTAGTTCGTGTAAGAAAATACCAAATGTCCACCAATCAACTGCACTTCCATGGCCTTCTGCCTTGATAATTTCAGGGGCTAAGTATTCATGGGTGCCAACAAATGACATAGACCGTGCTGCAGTGGGTTCTGCAACTAGCTCGGGCAGCATGCCGGAATGCAGACCGAGTTCTGCTCGTGGTTTTCCGGGACTATTTTTCTTACTTTTTTGTCCGAAAATTCGAGGAAGGAAACATGATGGCTGAATACATGCTGATGTGGGCTCAGTGCACACTGGCTGTACACAGAATGCAGCTCCTCGTTTAGAAGGATCAGAATCAGATCCAGATGTTCTTATTAGGGTTGGCGAAACTGCACATCTCAGGGAAAGATCGAAGTCAGAAAGCATAATGTGGCCATCATCGCGAACCAGAATGTTTTCAGGTTTCAGGTCTCTGTACACAACTCCCAACATGTGTAGATACTCGAGCGCCAGTAAAACCTCAGCAGCATAAAACCTGCATTTATGAAACCTAAAGATTATTCTCCAGTCGCAAGAAATCATATTTCAGAATGTTGTCAGGTAAAGAATATGAGGGAAGCAGTAAATTTCAACAAAGCAGAGAACCATTGGTCAACTGAAAATCCAGCAACATAGTCACTCTTTTTGTTGATTATAAATATCAAATGCCGTGACAATCAAAAAATTGCAAATATTTGACTTGTATAGAAGGGAAATGTAAATGCCTGAAATGGAAAATTTATCTTTTAACAAATAATATATTAAAATTTCTTGAATGCAGCTCTCTCAATGCTTGGCAATTGGCATACATGCCTAAAATTTGAAGCAGAAAGCATGTAAACAATAAACTAATTTCAGTCAGAAACAGTATTATCAATATTAACACACAATTCAGAGCTACTTCTATACAGAGTGTTAGACAATTGAACACGATATTTTTTTCAAGTTATTGCAAAGATAAAGTACACATATGCAATACTACAGAAGTTTCTACTTTTCTCTTTTTATCATGAAAATGAACAGTAAACAAAATGATCTATATTTCTCGCGTATCTGAAAATGTAATGGATCATAATGAAATTAATAAACTAAATGAAACTTTGTTCTGCACATTTGAGAGACTTCACTCATCAAGGGAGCAAGATGTAGCTGTTAATAGTCTATCCTTGCAAAGACTACAATAGCAAATTGCAAAGCCTTACAAGTCAAAACTCGCAGAATTAAATCTTGAATCAGTAATTCCATACAAGAAATTAAATTTGGTCTGCAACCAATGTATCTTCCTGAGTCAATCAAGGAACAAACTCAACAAAAGCCTCTCTGACCAGATTTTAAGTTGTGATGAGCTCAGGATTCAACTGATAAGCAGTGACCAATCATTCTACTGTATGGCTATGATCTGAAATTACTCAAATAATTTAGCAACTGCATCAAGAAGTCTTTAGATGTGACAAAATAAGAGGTATGAACAAGCTGATGTTATTTGCAGAATAAAAAATTATAAAATTGGTCACGTATTTGAAGGATAGAATCTCAATCAAGAACATGGTCACAAATGAATTCTATTGTCATTTGCTAAAACAAGATTTCGTGTATGATAGGCTCACAAATAAATCCCAGGAAAAATAATGAGCACTAAATGAATGATGTAGAAGCAACAAGTCCTTGTGGTAATAATAAAAAACTAATAGATTAAGAATTCGAGAGAATGATAGTGCTTACCGAGCAGCATACTCCGAAAAATGCTTCCCTGGTTGTCGTTGCCTCAGGGTATGCAGATCGCCTCCTGGACAATATTCCATAACCAAGCACAAGAATCTGTCAGTTTCAAAATGAGTGTACAATGTCGGCAAGAATGGATGGTCTAGCAGCTGTAGGATTTCTCTTTCAGTCTGAGCCCTGGTCAATTTGTTCCTGCTTGCAAGAGACGCTTTATCCATTACCTTCATTGCAAACAAACACCGAGTTCCAGTCAACTCCGAGAGATACACACTTCCAATATCTCCGCATCCAAGTCTTCTGTGCAACTTGAATTGACTCATGCCTAAAATACCATCACGGATTCGAATAGCAAGAATGGCCTTCCATCGAGGATCATTTCCTTTGTGAGGTTTATTTGCACTGCCAGTTATATTACTCCAGTTACTGTCATCACTAAGGCCACTGCTATCACTTGCTCGGCTAAGGCTAGTTTTAGTACTCTCAAGCGAGTCCCCTCGAATGCCCCCTTTTGTACTTTCGTAGTTTCTGTCAACACTAAGCATCCCATCACTCATTATCACGTCACTCCGGTTTGTGCTAGTGCAGCTATTGACAATACTCATAGTCGTGAAAACACCAGTGCTATCAATACTACTGTGGGGGCTAACATTACCACTCGGAGGTAGTGAAGAATCCCATATACATCCGTCTTTCTCCTCAGAATCCATCGGTAGACTTGCTTCAGTGGTATTTTTCAATGGATGAGGAACAGAAAATGGAGAGGAGATGGGGGCTATGTCATTAGATTCTTCAACCAAGATCTCTGCCGGAGAAAGTAGTGACAGGCTTGGCTTTATACTAGGTACCCGTATTGAAAGATTTTCCAAAAACGGAGCCTTCGTAGACAAGCTTTTAGCGAAACATTTTCTGTCCCCATTGCTCTGACCAATCGGTACATATAATGGTCTCATCAGGTCCTTATCAATGGGTTCAGGAGGATGGCTCACCCCATGGAATAAAATCGAACCACTTTCCTCGAACGAATCACCACTCGCCTTAAATGAAACAAAATCAAGAATGAGTTCTTCATTATCTGTCGAAGAGTTCTTTCCTTTCCATCTTTGCACAAGTGAAGCCGAGTCTAAATGCCCTGAGTCACGCTCAGTCGATGGATTCCTAATCTCTTCTCTTAACAAACTAGGCTGATTATTTGAAACTTTTGTCATAATGGGCAACTCTTTGGGAAGTGGTTTCGCCTTATGAACCCTTTCCATCCCCGATCACCAAATATCATCACAAGTTTCTCTCTCTGTTAGACACAACTCTGTATCGAACACGAAAACTAATATCAGCAATCAATCTCGCGTCAATCAAATTTACGACTGACTGATTCTGGGGCCAATTATAAGAAATCAATTATGAAATTGCAATTATATCACCTTCTCATCGCAACAAACAAAATTTTCCCCCAAAAATCACTGAAATTGGAATCACAAAATCCTCAGAAACTCAACAGATCAAACATCATAGCTCAGAAATATAGTCTTACACCATTATCTTTCAAAGCATTAAGAAAAAATAAACCAAAATCCGTAAAACAATCAATCAACCACCAAATGCAGCAAAATGCTCCATTTCTTCAAACAGTGAACCACATGCAAAGAGTTCAGTAAAACATGTAAATATGTAAGTATACATGTACGTATCAATTATATAAGACATAAACAAATCCAATATGCGAAGAGAGAATCAACTCAACTTAGATTCCACGCAAATACCATAACCAAATAAATAAAATCAAGAAAAAACACAAGGCAAAGAGAATATTAAAGGGAAAATGAGAGGACATACAGCAAAACAATAGTAGCTGCAAAATGTAGCATCCAGTTACCACTGCGAAAAATCAGTATCTTGCGCGAAGTGAATCACATCTAACAATTTATGAAATAATCTTCTGTTTGTCTAAAAATATTGTAAACTACCAAAAACCAATAGGAGAGAATGGTTGAAAAAATAGCGTGAAGAGAGGTGGAGCCGCAAAATGTACATAAAGATAACAATTTTCTTGAATTTCTGTGTTCAAAGATTGCAGCTGATTGAAAGGGGATGAGTATTAGCTTGGAAAATTGCAGAATGCATACATTAGTTGTAATAGAAAAGAGATAGGTGGGGTGGGGGTAGGGTGGCTTTTGCTTTATTGTTGTATGCTTTTGGCACTTTAGTCATGTGTTACACTGTGCATGTAATGACTGCCGGAAAGCAGGGAAGACGAGAGAGATAAAGTATGGGCACCCCCAAAGAGACTATTGCCAATACAGTGAATGACTTTAGAAGCTCTAATGCCATCTCCAATGGAGTTGACCGTCCAATTTTTATTGATCAATTTATTGTTCACCCAAATAATTAATTACGTATCAATTTAAGTTAATATGTCCAACTTTTTTTAACTATTGCTTAAAATTTGGTGACATTTTAAAGTAAAATAATGCGTCAATAATTACTTGGTTAACAATAAATAGAATAATAAAAATTAGACAATAGATATAACCCTCTCCGAAGAGTAGGCAAACCAACAAGCTTGGCTCGGCCCACGAGCTTTTCAAAATCTTTTTTTATTTACTTTTCACTATTTTTTTTAAAAAAAATTAATTTTTCACAAGCCCATGAGCCGCTCGCGAGCTCGACGAGCCGAGCAAGCACACTTGCGGCTCGACTCAAGCTCGTCATTTGACGACCTCGAACGGCTCGTGGCTCGTGTTTTCACGAATCGAGCAGTTTGACCGCTCTACTCGTTTGACATCACTATCTCCAATCATGCACCAAAACATCACTTTAGAATAAACATTCACTCCGACTATACACTAAAACTCCATCCCAATTTGATGGGATTTCTAGAGTTTTTCGTAATTCATATTTTATATCCTTTTATTATTTAATAATATAACATTATTATATTTATTTTAGTTTAATTATTATTTTTAGTTAACATTTATTTTTAAATAGTAATTTAGTGATAGCTAATGACTATTGAATACATTAAAATAAAATTTCTCATTAAAAATCAAAAAAGTTTGAAATTTGTGAATTTTTTTTTTATTATATGTATTTTTGTGCGTTAAATATAATTTTTTTTAATTGTGGTATTAAATGTAATGTTTTTTTAATTGAAAAAGTTGTACCAATTTGGTGCGAATGGTTGGAGATGGTGCAGGGACAAAAATACCCCTTTATTTCTTCCTATAATTCTAAATTATAGGTATTGTATTTCTTCCTGTAATTCTAAATTCCCTCGTTTGATTTAGATAGAAATTAAATTATTAGTAGATTTTAATAAAAATTGATGAGATGTATGGTGGAAGAGTTGTAAGTCCCATAAAATGTGTGATTAATTAATTTTTATTTTAGTTTATAATTTAATCTAACTTTTTTAATTGAATAAAAATGGGCATAGTTTGTGTTGACGTCGAAAATTATATGAACAAAATTCAAGCTAACTTAAAATGTAATTAAGACTTTTATTGATAATGATTTGTAAATTACTATTGTAACTACAAGTGTTTTTCTCTTTTTTTTCTCAAGGAGATATTTGAAATATGGAGTGTTTATAGTCTTTTTTCATCTCTCCCTTTCTTTAAGACTCCCATTCTCCCTTTTATAGGGAAGGATTATCATGCATTCTTCATTTCTTTGTCTTATCGATTACATTATCGAGTTGGGAAAGTAAATTATTGACATGTTTGGATTAGTTACTGAGCTCGGTTATGTAGGTCATTATGAGTTAACCTTACATATGGTCCTCAACAATTAATGAATTAATTAGGGAATGAAGCCAAGACATTTATTGGTGGAATTGATGGGAGCTAATGTAAGACCTTTCAAATATCACTTGTTGATTGACTANAACCTTACATATGGTCCTCAACAATTAATGAATTAATTAGGGAATGAAGCCAAGACATTTATTGGTGGAATTGATGGGAGCTAATGTAAGACCTTTCAAATATCACTTGTTGATTGACTATTTGTACAATGTGTAAAGAATCTGCAATCATCATATCCCTTCGAACTTCAGCAATAATTAATCCGAGCTGATCTCAAAGTATTCGAGCTTAAATTAGCAAGAACTTAATGTATACAACAAATTGTATTTAAAGACGTCGGAGGTCGGATGTTGATTCTTTGTTATATGATATGAAAGAAGGAAAAAAGAAGGAAAAAAAAAATTGAAGGGGGACAACAACCAGATAAATAGAGAATAGGTAGTGTGTTACTAAAATAAAAGTTAATAGAATTTTTTTTTAAAAAAAAAATCATACTCTAAAGTTTTGTTATGTCACGTTATTCATTATTATACGTCAATAATTTGTTCAATTGTGATCGCTTTCATAGTTACTTTCATTGTTAGAGCATTCTAATGTATAGAAATAAGACTAACGTTAAACATATTTAGTTTTTAATCCAAACTGTCTCAATATATAAATAAAATAACTTTCTCGTCTTGCAAATCTAAAGCTACGGGGACATAGTCACCCACCTTAAAATGGAAAGGCTCGTTCCTTGATAGGCTACGGATCCTAAATTTATTTTGCTTCTACTTCTTTATTGAAAAAACACTTGCTGATTGACAAAAAGTGGGGTCTAAGAGGCGAGAGTGGCAATAGCAACAAAAAAAAAAAAGGAAAATTGTATATGCCATCGAAGGGCGGTGGGGTTATTGAGTGCAGCCGGCAACAAGTATTATGAGTAAATAAAGGGTGGGGACCACTTTTATGGGTGGACCCATAACGGTCGAATGGGTCCCACTTCTGTTCCTTCTTTAGTTTACATGGAAAATGAGGCTCTCTTCTTGTGTTGCGTCCTTTCTCAACTTATTTTCAGCTTTAATGAAATAAAATCTGACTAATAATTTTGTCACGAAATATGCCATTTTATCATAAGAATTTTAATATATACGGTGACAGAAGTGTAGGTGACAACGAATGATAAAGTTGATTGTGTTTAAACAATCTAACAATAAAATATCACGTGACATTATGTTAACCTATGTGACACTGTAGTATGATTGCTTGTATTCTTGGTCTAATCATCCCGTTTGATATGATATTTGATTCGTGAAGTAAACGTAATACATAGAATTGTATTAGCTTTTGTACTATACAATTAACGTAATATTAGAAATAATTATTTATGTTGTTAATACGCCAAAAAAAATACTATTATTGCTCCATATTTTGTTTTCTTTTAATAAATGACGTTTTTACAAAATTTCATAATTGCAACTATTGATTGACGTTGTTGATGGTTTCTTGATAATTAGCGACTCTAAATCTCGAAGAATAATATTGACTGAAGGCAGCTAACAACAACAGCTATAGATTGCCGTGGTGGTTGCCATTGTCGATGACATTCTACTAGCAACTATTACATGTAATTAGCAATGGTGTTGTCGACTATACTGATAACGTGCGCGAATATTACCCTATTGCATTATATTATTAAAGGATATAATATAGCCTTTGGTGAGTCTTGATTATTTTTGTACGTTATACTTGTCACGTAAATAAATTTTTATCACTGTACTCGAAAATATTATGTTGAGAAGTAAATTTGCTGTCTAGTCACAACAATCAATGGCATTCAAATAATATACATATTATTTATGGTTTTATTGTTAATACATTGATTGCACAATTATATTTTTGGAAAGAAGGCAGAGGCAATATGGACCCACCACCAATTGCAAATTGGGGTTTGAAAATGTTGAAATTTACTTTTTCCCCTTTCTTTCATGTATATTAAATTTTCCATTTCTTTTGAATTTAAACCTAAAGCGGTGGTGTAACACTTTGTAGATCAAAAGTTAAATCGTGTCGAGAAAGAATCTTTCATCTTACATTATATGTCTACGTATACAAATCATATACAGGATGTTAAGATTCAAATTTTATCGGATGTCATTGAATACGAAAAAAATTGTGAAAAATGGTCACAGAACAGTAATAACTGAAAATAGAAGGGTAGATGTGAAAAAAGAAAAATAACAGAGAGAGTTGAGGAAAAAGACTAGTGACTGAGTATGCCCAATTATGTTTATGAAGAGGACAAATATTGGTCCGTTTTTCACTTCCATTGTTGGCAAAAAATTGCAGTCATTTTTGGAAATTTTTGTCTCAATTTCAAAAGTTTATACCCTGACATCCATGAAGTATCCAAGAAGCATGCAACCAAATTTTAACACCTCCCAGTTTGTTCTCAAACAAAGATTTTTAGTGTCATATTTAGCACGTTAGACGGGACAAGATTAAATGTAAGAATGGATGATTTTATTGTATGCTATTCTTTTTTAATTATATCTAGTTCATATTAAATATGTCTTGATTGTCTCCTAGTAATTTTTATGTATTTGAACTCAATGGAAATTAACTTCCTTTAGTACTTACGACTTCAAGCAATTG
>CAIGRN010172129.1:0-11197 GCA_903798345.1 Fraxinus anomala | reverse complement strand
TTTTTTTTTTTTGAAATAGAAATGAATTTCATAACCAATTGTAAAAAAAAAAAAAAAAATTCACTTTAATGGACAATTTTCATATAAAACGAAGTCAAACAAACACTAAACTTTGGTGAAAAAATAGTTTTTAAGCAATTTTATTTTTTATTTTTTGGTAATGGTAACAAATTTCATAACCAATTGTAAAAAAAAAAAAAAAAAAATCACTTAAATGGACAATTTCCATGTAAAATAAAATCAAACGTGAACAAAAAATCCAAATTTTCAAAATTTTTCCGGGTGGAAAATTATACCAATCAAACACATTTAATTAATAGTTTCCTACAAAAATAAGTTCTAGACAATTACTTTCTCTGAAATTCGTTTTCTTTCCACCTTGCAATCAAACGGAGCCTAAGAACATATTTTCGACATACTTTCGTCTTCTCCGACAGACCACCTCAACTGATTTCCCGTTCGACTTGTGCATTTTCCATTCAAAAAAATCAATACACGTGAGAAGAAAACTGAGAAAGGGGGCTTTGAAGGTGGAGAATCGAGAAAATAAGTCCAAGTTCACTTTCTTCGACCGTTCGACCCCCCACCTCAGCTGTTCCCATTCGATTTGTGCATTTCCCGTTCCGAAAAGAAACTATCAATCGCAATTGAAGTAGAATCTTGCCCACAAACAGTGATTAACCAAGTAAGCCAACTTTATATTCCAGATTTCTTTAGTATTGTGCATTTTGAATTTGTAATGTTTCGTTAAATGCATTATGAAAAATATATTATTTCATTCACTTCACATTTCGGATTATGCTGTAAAAATTCAGTATTTCGTTAAATGCATTATAGGAAATCGAGGAAAAAAATATATTGATTCATTATCTTTTCATTTCGGAATATGTTGTAAAAATTCAGTCTAGTTATTGTGCTGTGATTGGTTTCCCAGCTGTAGTTAGAAATTGGTTTTAGACTTTTAGTGTGCCGTAATTACAAATTGGTTATTGTGTTGTATTTCCATCTAGTTATTGTGCTGTTATTAGTTTTCGTTTTCTGAACGTTACCATTTACTTGGTTGCGGACCACGAAATTATGGAAGACGTAAATGAAGATCCTTTCGTTCAGTCCAATAATGAGATAGTTGCAGACAAGATCAACATTGTGGACAAAGAAACATTAGGAGGAGATGAAGAGATTGTGCATGAGGTGGGTATAATGTTTATGGATGAAAAAGAGTTGTTTGATTTCTATAAGAGATATGCTTATGCCATAGGTTTTCTAGTTAGGAAAAAGAATTCAAAAAAGGGGACGATGGAATCGTTAGATATGTGACATTTACATGTAACCATGAAAGTCGAAGAAGCAGTAATACAAGCATTATTTTGAAGCCGTAACCAACAAGTCATACAGATTGTAAAACGAGGATATTTGTATCTTGAAATAATCATGAAACATGGAGAATTAACACCGTCCACCTCGAGCACAAGCATAAAACAAGTCTTTCTAAGTCTAGGTTGTAACGGTACAACCGAGAATTCAGTGCAAATGTGAAATAGAAGCTTGAATTGAATGATATGGCAAGAATTTCATTGTACAAAAGTTACAACTCCGCAATTGTGGAAGCACATGGATATGAGAATAAGACTTGTGTTGAAAAGGTTTTTCGAAACTATATTGAACAAGTGAGACGGTTACGACTTGGAGAATGAGATGCAACAACATTATAATCATTCTTTTCAAAGATTCAAGCACAGTGCTTAGGATTTTACTTCACTATGGATTTAGATGACGAGTCTCGGTTTAAAAGTGTATTTTGGATAGATAATAGGTGTAGGCAAGCGTAGATGGAGTTTGACGATGTTGTCACCTTTGATACCACGTATATGATGAATAAGTACGACTTTCGCCCCTTTTGTTGGCGTGAATCATCACGGACAATCAACACTACTTAGTTGTGATTTGTTATCGTATGAGGATACAAGTGCATTTGTATGGCTATTTAAGATATGACTTCAGTGCATGTATGGTCAACCTCCCTAGGGAATAATTACCGATTAAGATATGGTAATTAAAAATGCAAATGAGATTGTTTTTCCATATACTAAACATAGATAGTGTTTGTGGCACATTATCAAGAAGTTGCTGGAGAAGTTTGACTACCACGTTGATAAAAGTTTGATATTCTCGGCTATACACAGATTGGTATATGATTCGAAGACTATTGATGAATTTGAAAAAGGTTGGAGAGCGATGATCAATGGGTTTGACTTGCATGATACTGATTGGTTGTCGGGATTGTACGAGAACAGAGGTTGTTGGGTACCTTGCTTTTTGAAAACCACTTTCTGGGCAAAGATGTCCACAACACAACGAAGTGGGAGTATGAATGCATTCTTTGATGGATATGTCCATTCGAAAACCTTGTTGAAACAGTTTGTTGAACAGTGTGAAAGAGACCAACGAAATCTTTATTTACCTATGAATTAATATGATATGTCACTTGTGCTTAGCATAATTTAAGCATCGGTGTTCATTATATTTACTGGCTCGAGTATATGGTGTTTAATTAAATGAATTTAATAGGGATAATGTTGAAATGCAATGAAAATGAATATAATATTTTTTTAAAAAAATTAAATTTTAATAGGAATAAATTTAGAGTGAAATAAATATATAAGAACGATGGATGAAAATAATGGTTCTCTTTAAATTTAGCTAAACTTGCTCAAGGTACCAATTGAACTAGTAGAGGAAATATAATGAGAAATCTCACCAGACACTATTGTCAAGACAAGAGTAAAGAGGGGGTGGGTGGGGGGGGGGGCGGGGAATCCTAGTATAAGGATTTTAATAGGTCATCTAAGTGTAATCAAGTTCACTTAAATTTATTAGCAATATAGTTCATACTTTGCAGTTTGCAATGTTGATTTGAGTATGAGATTGTTTAATGCTACTCGTAATTAGTGAATACAAATCAACTCTTTAAAGAGATAAATAATTAATTGAAAATTGAGAGTGCTATGAGATCTAACAAAGTCTCAAGTCACAATTATATTTGATATTCCATCAAGTTCAAGCAATTCTCGAACCATAGTCGTTTAGTTCCTCTCACCCCATGGAATGTAGATAATGGGGCTTAGTTTAGTATTGTTGTGCTTTTAAGATAATCCACTTAAGTTGTACTGAAAAAATAATTAGTTTTTGGAACAATCAGTTGGGTGTTTTATATGCATTTATTTCATAATTCTTGTACGTCTCAAAATCTGTATTTAATCGTTTGGTATACAAAAGAATTTTTTTTATGTACACAATTACTAAAATGGACATTTATGATGTATATTTTTATCACATTATAATATTGAGTTTTTGTTTTAAGAAAATATGTTATTTTAAAAAATTAATAATATCCTTAAAAAAGCTCAAATAAATCATGTTAATTCAAAAGGCTAAAACTAGAAATCGAAAAACCACTACTTTGCTGTTTCTTAATTTATTTATTTATTGGTCAGATATTATTGATAGCAATTATTTTAAGTTTACCAAGCACTTGAAATAATCGTTCTTATTTAACAAGCCGAAATTGAGGCTCTAAGAAGCAAATTTGACATAAATTGTGATCAAATATACGTAAAATGTAACAAAATCGTAACAAATATCTCATGCAAATCCTTATAAAAATTCAACATATCAAAAACTTGTCGTAAAAATGACTTGTAAAATGACCTCGATTTCACAATTTCTAGTTTATTATCTAAGTTTCTGGTTGGCAAATTTATAACTTACTGATCAAATTCCATTTTCAACTACAATTTCAATGGACCCACAAATAATATATATTTATTCACCATATTTTTCTACTATTTTATAAATTAAATCGTTTACAATTTTTTTTCCAAATTCCTGATTAAGAAAAATAATAGATTGGGTCATTCATTCATGATGAATCCATCCAATACTATGTCATTAAGCATAATTCGAATATCCAAAATACATTTAACTTCTGAAAAGACATTTGCTTTGAAAACAAAAAGAAAAACAGAATTTAATGTTGTTAACTTAATTTCCACATTATCAGTCTCTTATTAATTACAGCAACCACTTTGTTGAAAAAAATGGCAGCAAACACAGAAGAAATTATGTCTAAGACTGAATGTGAATGGGTTCATCATTTTGTTTAGGAATTGGGATGTGGCCTTTATCCTGCAGGCTTTTGACTGTGTCATATAAACACTGTTTCACTGGTGTAAATTCCAACCCCAAGTCTTTCAGCTTTTGGTTTGAGAATTTGTAGGGTTTTCTTCTTGGGTTCTTTTCATCTGAGCACCTGCAGAATTCACAAAGAAAAACATATATTTCCATTATATTTAATGAAAAGTCCAAAACAAGTACATTCTTAACAATCACATATCAAATTAACTCAATGCTAGTCATGATGTTTCGATTAGCTAAAAAATCTGATAAAAATATAAATTATAAGTAAATAATTAATTTTAATCAAACTTTTCATGGAACTCGTAACTTTTATCAAGTTTGAAACTACAAATTTCTTCGTCTTTTATCGCAATTTACTAAATCTCTTGTTATTAGCAAAATCAAACAGGGACCTATCAATCACAACTCTTCCTTAATTTTGATATATTCCTCCATTGTTTCTAATAATATTGCATTAACTAACTTAAAAGAATGATAGTTTATTTTCAATTTAGTGAAGATTAGTCTTAATGAACCAAAAATGAATAATGGAATAGATTAGTAACAAAGCTGTGATTGACTTTTCTAAATTGGATGCCTAACCTAAAAACTAATTAATATAACATGAAAAAAAAAAGGCCAATAATCATAATTAGAGCCACCCACTAGATAAATGACATTACTATTCTTTTCTTTACACCACAAGTGATGCCATTATAGTGTAGGAAAAAAAGTCTTGGATGTGTTAAATGCTAATTGTTAAATACTATGAAATTATATAATATCGTTAAATACACGTCGTTAATTTAATGATAAAGTGGACGAAATTGGTGGGTATAGTTTGACTAATGATATCTAGTACAATGGGTGCTAAAACATCCTACGTGACATGTAGGAGGCATTAAATCATAAGTCCAATTAAATATGATGTTATGACACTACCTACTACGTGCTACCACATATGCACGTATGGTTGTGTTTTAACAACAATAGTGTTACATTACATCACTTGAATGGTTTGGTCCCTTACAGACGGTAACGCAATGGTTGGTGAGGACTCTTCATGTCCACAAAATATCAATATTATGAATATAATTATTAAGAATGTTTTCTCAACTAATAGCCTAATAGACAGGAACTGGACAGCATGCATACATACCAAACACATACATATTTACATTATAATATATGTGTGAACGTATATATCTTGCTAATTCTTCTTCCCGTCAGATTTGGTAGACCAACTAATCCAATCCCCAAGGAAAAAAATCAATTATTAATTGAATCAGATCGAATTGCACTATTGGATCACATTTCACACTCGAACCGGTCAATAATCGACTTAACAAGTGAGAATTATATTCTCTGGCAAATTTGAGTAGATATTGATTTGGAGTTTTTATTAGGTCAACTATATGAATTTTGAAATCAAAATATCCCTGTAAAGTAGTTTATTTCAAATGATAAGCAATCATTAGAAGCATAAAACTAAGTAACAAAAGTATAGTGTGACTAATCTAGAAGAAAGAGGGGAATAAAATGTGATATTTTCAAATGGAATTTGGAACATTTAAAAAAACTTACTTGGTAGGGATTGGATATTCAGGGAAAAACTTGGCTAGAATCTCGACCACCTCAGCTCGGTGGATCACGCTCTCAACACAAAGGTAGCGCCCGGAGGCCAAAGGTGTCTCGAAAAGAATTGTTTGAGCCAATGCCACATCCTCGACATGCACATACCCCTGGACGTTGTTCGCATAAGTCTTTGCTGAGCCAGTCAAATACTTCAATATATGAAGAACACTGGCATTTATAGTGGTTTGAAGCAACGGTCCAAGCACCAAAACTGGGTTGATGACCACCATGTCCACTCCTAACTCCTTCGCCATATCCCATGCTGCTTGTTCTGCCACAGCCTTCCCATAGCAATACCAATTCTACAATGCCATGTCAAATAAGTAATTAATGTTACTTCTATGTATAAATTATAATAGCTTGATTGTGTAATTATAGTAGATTCTTTCTATTCCCAATCCATATTTTGAGGGATCCTAGCGCGGGGGTTCAATATTCTTTAATACATACTAACTTAACATTCAATTTTCAGCTCAGATCCTAAGTCTCCAAGTGGGCCCTCTTGGCNACTTAACATTCAATTTTCAGCTCAGATCCTAAGTCTCCAAGTGGGCCCTCTTGGCCACCCATGACCTTGGTTTCCACTTTTAAGGTCGACAACGGCAACGTACGTAGCAACCTAGTTATTTGATGCCACATTAACTTTATCGTTTCGCAACATAACAGACGCAACAACAAATTGTAACCCGATTTCAAGTTAACCAGTAGAGTTTTTAACCCAATTTCTAATGTGTTAAGAGTATATGCAAACCTTGGTATTTTTGCAGAATTCAAGATCACTCCAGCAACTCTCATCAACAACTTGTTCAGGGTCTCTGTTGGGATCCATGTATACTGCACCAATTGATGAGGTTAAAACTACACGGCGGACTTTGGCTTTCGCCGCCGCATGAATTACATTCTTTGCCCCATTTACCGCTGGCTCCACCATTTGCTCCTTCAATTGAAAGAATTGGGAAAGCATCAATTATTAGCCAAATATCATAGCAATATAAGTTAAACAGGCGTGGGTATTATATTATATGATACCTTACAATTAAAAAAACAATATCATGCAAATGGTTAGAATTTAGACGAGTCAACCACACTTATGAGCGTAAATTTGATCAAGGGATCGTCAATCAATCCTTTTGAGCTAAAGTGGGGATGAGGTGGCTTATGTGAACGTAGCTTTTATTAGCCAACTGATATTCGAATCAAATCGACAAGTGACAATAAAGAATGTCCAAACAAATGTAAATTAAATGGTCAAACCAAGATTCAATTTAGCCCCTGTTTGAGCCATTATTTTGTGTAGACGGTAGAATGAGTAATTAAAAAATTGGAAAAAGTTCTGAGTTGACCTAAAGAACATTTTACAGTGAAAATGTGTAATTGAAAACGATTACTAAAAAATAATAATTAATAAGAACTTGCTGGATCATCGGTGACAGGTGAAGCAGTATGGAAAACACCATCACAGCCATCGATTGCTTCACGTAAACTTCCATAATCATTAAGCTCAGCTCTGCATAAAATTAATCTCTCATTTGCTCCTTCAAGTTCTCTTAAATGAGAATTCTTGGGATCATCTGCGTCGAACCCATAAATTGTACACGTGTTATACTTTCGAAGGAAAATGTGATCGTGATCGTGATCGTGCACGTGCACGTGCATGTTGAAGACATAATTTGATTAAATAAGTTTGTTTAACGCTTTTGGATTATGATGTTTCACCTGGATTTCGGACAGTGCCTCTAACAGTGTACCCTTTTTCAAGGAGGAGTTTGACGAGCCATGAAGCAATGAAACCTCCGGCGCCGGTGACGCAGACGAGTTTGCCGGGAACTGACGGCATACTGGCTTTTTCCGACGGTGGTTGGTGGATAATTCTACTTGGTGGGTGGTGAATAAGACGGTGGCGGCAGGCGGGGAAATAAAGAAGGAATCGAATTTTTCAAAGAAAACAAAAAAACATGGGTGAAGAAATCTATGGGAGTGTATTTATTTATAAAAGGAAAATATTTTACCACTTCACCTACCACAGTTAAATAGACCCACGTCACCCCCACAAGTCGACAACCCACCACTCTTCTTTTCTTGAATAATTGCACTAATGGTCCCTAGATATTGACCGAGTGAAAAGTTGGTCTCAGACCTTTAAAAATAAGCAAATTAATCTCCCAACCTTTCACAGTGATCTTTATTTATTTTTCATTTTTTTAAAGAGGATATAAAGGATTTCAATCCCCTAAAAAATGAGGCTCAAATTGGGATCATTGACTTAGTAAGACTTGAATTAGATGTTGGTCAAAATTTTGTTATAATTTTTAATAACAAAAAGCTTTCAAATTTCTATTCAAAGATCCAGTGGTTATCTTGATTCCAATTTTACGAAGTTTAGGTTTTATATTCAACCTGCATTCGTGACAAAAGTTTATGAAGTGAGTTGAAGAATCGTCAAATGTTCGATCCATGTGTGTATAAACTGTGATCGCGTTTGGATTTATCCGAGTGGCGCACCAGGGGGGAATACCGCCACTCCTCAGGATTAGTCGGGCCAAACTTGAATACCCGAGTCATAAAAAAAAAATTATGAAGTGAGTTATGTTTTCATAATATTTGGACAATACATTGAGGACCAAAGGTGCAATTTTTCCTTGGAAATTTTACTTTTATGTCTTGCCTTGTGCTTCTCATATTTGACAAGTGAAAGGAAAATGTTTTTGAAGGCCCTTTTTAAATGGTCAAAATGAGGAGAAAAAAGTCTCATATAATATTTGAAATTTTAATGGTTGTAATAGTATTTGTTTTAAAAAAAATGTGTGGCTAAAAAAGAAAAAAAAAATTGGATTACATGTAATATTATTTTATTATAAAATATATGATTAATAAGAAAAAAGAGAAAATGAATTATAATTTTAATGAGGACCAAATAGGAGCATCCATTGAAAGGATTTATCACTGAGAAGAAAACATAATTATTAGGAAAGAGAAAACGAGAGCGTAACTTTTGTCGACTCAAACAAGAGCCTCTACATCATAACAAACATCTTTATGATGTATACTTAAGTTACAATCGAGAGAAATTTGAATAATGTTATTTGTACATAAAGAGTTATAGAATTATTTACACACGGATGAGGTGTAAAAAGAAGAGTGAAGAAATTTTATTTATTTTTATTTGATTGAAAAAATTATAACTAAATCATATCTCACCACATTACGTGTATGAAAATCATTATAACATAAAGCACAATCGAAGAAAATTTTACCAACATTATTTGTGGTGATTCTTTTGATATGCAATCCACGTTAGTATTGGATGCTCTAACTCAACTCCTGCAGTGTTTCAGATCTTGAGTAGCTATAGGGGCTATTCCAAAATCGAAAGTGGGAGCAAGGTCATAGCAAGGAGAAATGTAGTGGGGGAGAAACGGGATGAATGCGAGATGGGATGGAGAATGGCGACGACGAAGGCAAAGAGATTAATGATATTTAGCATCAATCTTAGCATACAAAAATTAAACTAGTGCTAAATATTATTGACACTAGATAAAATTACTTTTTTAGAGAAAAGATGCCATTTTAGAACGGATTAGCTTCCTGGCCAACTTCTTCCTCATAAAAAACCCTTCAAATTTTATATCCAAAGTCAAACCTACTACACCTTTGGTAACTACTTCACTGTTACGTCTCTTGTGCTTGTGGCCAAACCCTCATGGAGGGATTTTTTAATTTTTTAATTTTTTTTTTGTGGTGTGTGGGTGGGTGGGTGGGTGGTCAATATTAGATGCCATTGGGTCTAAAGCAAACGACTCGTTTTTTTCAAAGGATTCATACCTGACATTTACACAATTCTTGGTCTTAGCATGCAACATTTAAAACAAAGCCTACAATCTTTTCGTCTTTTGTACCAACAGATGCACAATTTGCATGTTGCCAGTGTAGAAATTGTCAACAACCGTGTTTGGCATGCTATGGCTATGCCTCTATACAAGTAAAAGAATATGGTTCGAGGAAGATTCCTTGAAAATACCGCAACTAAATCCTTAACATTTACGACAGAATGTGAGTTTCTACTACCCCTCCTTATAACCAAGAAAACCCATAAAAATGTACATAATTACTAAAACACTATTTCATATCAAAAATTTTGAAAAACAAATCCTACCAGACAAAGGTACAAAATCTGGTACAAAAGAACTGTAGCTGAAGACAGAGTCCATCCCCCCTCCTTGAAATTCAAGTTATTTGAATTCGGATATGATCACACAAAATTAACCGTTGTAAATTAACCGGGATGCACTCTCAGGAATAGCCATCTTCAGTTTTTTTTTTTTCCCAAAATCCCGAGTTCAAGATCAATGATTCCATAGCAGATTGGGATTTAATTCTTTCTTACATTCTGGCGGGTCTAGTTGTCAGGTTCTATGTCATTCATCGATGCTTCTGCCTCTGGCTTGACTGCAAGTTTTGCTCCAACAGGATCGTCGTTTGGTGAGACATTTGTTTCCCGTGTCTCATCCCCTGGATCATCCTCAATGCAAATGACGTTTGCTATAGAATTATCCCCAGATTTACTGGGTTTACAATGCTTATTTTTGGATCTGAAGGCAGAAGATTTCGCTTATAGAAGGCTATACTTGGTAATGCAACTATAAATGAAAAAAAAAATTCTTTTAAAATTTTATAGAACTTCAAAAGCAAAACAACCTTTTAGACAAGGAGGCGCCATGTTCTTGCACTGTTGATGATCCTGCCTTCCGTTTTTCTGTCTTCTTTTTTTCATTCCTGCTCAAGTTCAGAAAAGATAATAATAATTCCATCCAAGTATGTTCGATTATCTATTCATTGGGGGCAGGGAGGAAAAAAATCAGACGGAGGGTGACAAAAGAATACAAAATGAAGAACTGAATAGGTTTCAACAAGAAATTAAGCTTCAATAGATTTTCTTCCCCGTTACTTTCCCTTTCTTTTCTTCACAGGTTGAAACTCGAATTAAATTATTTAAGGTAATAGCAGAACAAAGGATAATCTAGAATGTGAAACAAATATTATTCAAGTGCTACACTGGATGAAGAAAACTAACAAATGCACCAAGGGCATGTCTGGCTAAGCATAATGAAGTAAAGTCCCATAAAGTAGAACCATAGCCCAAACAAAGGCAACCACGTTGGCCACTTAAACTAACAGACTATAACATATTTACTTTAATTTCAGCTTAAAGAAGAATTAAGCACTTAGGATATGATGGAAATAAAACTGGATACATTTTTTTTATCAATTAAAAAGATATGAAGTCGGGTCAAAGGGAACTCTTAACTGTTACTTCTTAGAAATTTAAATTTTAACTTACTTGACAGGCACAGTAGCAGAAGTAAGATGGGCTTCTTTCTGAAAGTAT
>CAIGRN010172123.1:0-10569 GCA_903798345.1 Fraxinus anomala | reverse complement strand
TTAACTTTGCTCATTTTCGATTCTATTATGTTTTTACCGCATTCTTGATGGATTAGACCTTAATCGTTAACATTCAGTTCCTTTGTTGCAACAATATGTCTTTACTACTATGGACAGGACCCAACTGATGCAGCTATTTTATTTTTAATTTTGTCAACAGCTGATATAACAAAGGGCATGTGACTTCTGTTCCATTTTCAGCTAAGGGTTCTACCATTAAGATAATCAAGTTTGGAAATTAAAGAAGACTGAACAGCAAAGATCGACTTGAGGAAGTAGATCATCTTGCTTCATAAATGATCATAGACTCGTTTATATGTTTGTTCTAGGCTATATTGTGTAAGAACCTACTGGACTGATCTGATATCCTTTGTCTATGTAGTTTTATTTCAGTTTGTCATCCAAATGTTGCTATGTCTATGGATTAACCTGGGTCACTTGGCCTAACAGAAAGGCAGTGTGTTCAATTACTGCGTTCTATAATTTCTTGCAAGAACTTTTCTTTCATAATCATAGATAAATAACTCGAAAGTGTTGACATTCAATCCCTGCTGTTTCTTCTCTTGTAATGCTATTGCTATTCAATTCGCCCCCTCTAAAAATGCCGTAAATATATATTACATTCTGCGAAAATGAATGCCAGAATTCCATTATTAATGGACTCGAGTAAGGAGGTAATAAAAATCAAATGGATAAGGTCAGATAGCTTCTGAACTTTGTATGTCCGCCTAGCAATGATCATATTAGCAGCCTCAGGGTGGAATTGCTTCCCATGCTTACTGCGTGTATGCATTTGCTTAGGTGCTTCATGACTGAACCAACATTGCCTAGCATTTGGTGATCTTTTCAATGGTCGTTTGTGTTGGGTTGTGTGCCCATACAATATAGTGTTGCTGATGTAAAAATAACAATATTCTTATAATAAATAAAATTATTTTTATTTCATTTATTATTTTTTATTTAATTATTGAGCATGTGAATTAAAGTGGCTATGATCATTAGTATTAATTCTTATATTAAATAAAATTGTTTTCATTTTATTTATTGTATTTATTTAATTATTGAGCATGCGAATTAAAGTGCTTATGATCACTTGTGATAATAGAAGTCGAGTACTTGCGTTGAAAAGTATAGCGTGACACAACTTATATTTTGATCATAAATGATTTGTTCACTACCAATATATAAGGGTTGACACCTTGTACCGAAATGTTATAGTATTGATCGATTCACTATTTACACTACTAGAAAAAGATGCAATAGAGACAGAATTTTAAAGACGCTCGTCTTCTGTTGCTACTACCAACGGATTAACAACAACTTATTATTTTATTATTTTTAAAAATTACATATTAATTTAACGACAGAATTTCGTTGGTACAATTCCATTGCTAATCCCTTGGTAAAATAAAAAAAAATAATGAAGTAAATAATTTACCAAACGAATTTTCCAACCGATATTCCGTTTCGTTGGTACAATTCCATTGCTAATCCATTGGTAAAATAAAAAAAATAATGAAGTAAATAATTTACCAAATGAATTTTCCAACCGATATTCTGTTGGAAACTACATAAAAAATAAAATAATTATTGAATATTTTCCTATAGAGAAATAGATTAAAAATTTTAATTTTCCCATTGAAATTTTCAAATTTCCCGCTTTGAAAATTTTCATTCTCAAACTTATATTTCTTCCCCATCCACACATTTCATTCCCCTTTCTAAAATTCTAAATTTTCCTCCATATCTATATTTAAACACCTTTTCGCCTGTAAATCTCGTGTCTTCGTGCACGCTGCTAGAAGTGGTGGGGAGAGAAGCAAGGATGAAGAGGATAGTGGAGAGAGGGTTGGATCGTTTGGCACTCATCTCAGGCAGGATCCAGAGCCTTGACCAACCACCGTCTTTCCCAAGTACTGCTCTCTGTTTCGCTTTTCTTTTCTTTTCTTCTTCTTCTTTTGTTCCCCCTTTTCCCCTTAATGGAAATGGGTTTCAGATTGTGTTTAATTTTTGAATTTTGTTGGTGCAAGGGGGATTGAAGAATAGCAGAGTGAACCAATTACAGCAGGGGCCCAAGTTTGATTCCAAGTAAGCTAATAACTAATTGCATTTAACCTGCTTTCCCTTCAATTAAATATATGGTCGATCTTGGCACTTTTTAGTATTTGCATTTAACCTTCTTTTGCTTCAACCAAATATATGGTCTACTCTTCGGTCAATTCGTGGAATTTAGGATCAATTTTATCTGGAGGGCTGAAAAAAGAAAAAAAAACCACTAGATGATTAGAACTAAAAAATACAGTGACAGTGTGGTTGTGAACTGAATTAACATGATATTATGATTCTACAAGTAGAAGTGGTTCACATTAGCAATTCCACGGATAACTTAATAGTTGAATGAAATTATTACCTACGAAGTTTGTTGCAAGGGCATAAAGAAAAGCAACGAAATTTCAATTTATATCTGGAGTTTTCTGGGCAACTGGTAAGAAGATTTAATTGTTAGACATGTGAGATTTTGGGCTTGATGTATGTAAAGTATTGCGCCTTCTTCAGTCTGTCAATTTTCCTTTCTCGTGGTTCCATTGCAGAAGCTTTATAGCATAGAAATGTTTGATTAGGCTGATCGAAGCATTCATTTATGAAAACAAGTGCAGCACCTCTTAGTCTGGGGACTTGATTGCATCAGATAAAGCGATTGATGGAATCTTTGGTTTTGGCCTGGAGCGACTTTCAGTAATATCCCAATTATCATCGCGTGGAATCACTCCTAAAGTATTATCTCTTTCCTCTGTGGTGTGTGCACTCATTAAAATTGTAATGGCTCTTTGACTATAACCAATTTTATTTCTATTTGTTCAATCCATGATGGATCGTTATGTGATTAGGAAATACAAATCTTAGTATCTTAACTGCACAAAGCTGTTACCAAATCTGTTTTATAAGCTAGTCATTTTAACGAGCTTACTTCATCAATTAATATCCATTTCCAAGAAGTGGGCGGTCAAGGGCCAAATGTGAAGCAAATTTACAGGGTGAGGGGTCATTTCTTAGGCTGGTAGTTAATCGACAATGGACAAGTGTGTACTATATCATTTGTTTAGTTTGCTATTTGCTATTTATTCTTATTGGTACCCTTTAACCATGAGATTGAAGATAGAGTTTAAGAGAAAATATATTTGTTTGACCGTGTGGAAGGCATCGATATCTTCATTTTGAATGTCATACAATATTTTATTTATCTCTTCGGGTTATAAGAAATGGGAGATGATGTGTATTAGAGATCATTACACATGAGGTAAACACTGAATGAATAATTAGGTAATCCTAAATGATGGATGTTTAAACCTTTGGCAAAATGCTAATCTTTAAGTTGATAGTTTGCTATTTTTTGTTAAAGGCTATCGTGTCTATGTTCTTGAAACTTTCAAGTTTTAGTACGGTGTTCGATAATTCATAGATTGTTCGTTTCCATTCATTGGACTGGACCGCCTTATAGACATGCTTATTCACTATATTCAGGTAGTTTTCTGATGTTGATGCTAACCATATTGAAGAATCAGATTTACTTATACTAAGTATTTAGTCTGAAGATTCTTGTAACACAACTTTCCTTCTTCGTGATAGATTTCAGATATTTTGTATTATGAAGTCTTATGATGTTATGTCTGTTTCAGTTTCAGCATGGAAACACAATAAGGTGATGGTGTAACTTTGTGAAGAAAATGGTGGATGACTTCAAGAATCAAGTGTTTACATAAATGGTATGTCCTAGTGACTTCAAGAAGAGGAAGTGTTTTCAATAGTTGGACGAATTATTCTTGTAATTTAGTTTCATTTTATGTTGTTTTGAATTTTAAAAATCATGTAATTAAAGAGATATATTAGCAATTTTTTGTAAATTGTTAGTTAGTCTTTACATTAAATATTGAATGTTAGCATTATTATATATATATATATATATATATATATATATATTCATTTTTTTAAATTTTAAATGACATTAGCGACGGAAATTGTCAAGGAAGTTTGTTGCTGATGAGAGATGGATTCAATCCGTTGATATTTAGTGACGGATAAGTTGTCACAAAATTTTGTCGCCAAATCAATTCGTTGGTAATTACCGACGAAAATGTTGTTGCTAAATCGTTGGTAAATAATGACGGATTTTTTATTCGTGGATAAATTATCGGCGGGCAATTCATCGATGGAATTTTTTTGTCTCTGAAGCTTATTTTGCAACAGAATCAAGGCTTCAGTGATGGAAATTTCCGTCTCTGATGCCGTGTTTTTTTGTAGTGTTAGGTTTGTGATTTGTCTTTATCACATAAATAATTAAAGTTGACACTAGTACATTTAGAGTGTATTGAACAGATCACGTATCAATTTTAATTCTATAGCATCATCGTGAGGAGAATTAAATTTCACTTGACCGTTGTGCATTTCTTCTAATTCCTTAACATTATTATGTGTATCTTTTTGTGTTTTTAATGGTTTTTTTATTTATTAATGGGTGAGATCAATTTGATTGGTCAAATATCTCGAAGAGTTGGAAACTTGAGAATGACCGAAGTAGAAAATATGAATTCGTGTCGGGAATCGTTGTTCTAGAAAAATGTGTAGAATGACTACTTAACTATTTTCTGTTGATAGGTTAAAATCAGAACACAATATTTAGCGACGGCTAAATTTCAACATTTGTGACTAGTTCACAACACTGTTGAAGAAAATGATACTTAAGTTAATGAGAATATTTAGAAGAGCAAAACATTTATTTATGCTTGTACCTAATTATCGGATATTGGACGAGGATAAAATACATATGCTGCAGGTCAAATAAAAGCATTACAAATTTATTGTTTTTTGTAATCTTATATATTCCAAAAGTTCAGTCTTTTACCTTTAGTAAAAAAAAAAAAAAATCAAAAACTAATAATTAGATTGGATGGTTTATGGTTACCTAGATATGTATTGGAGCTTGAATAATATATGTCCGATATGGTGACTATGGTAGTTCTATAAAGTATTTGAACTTAATTATGGTAATTATAATGGTTTTTGGCTTAATTGTAATTAAGATAAAGTTTTGTACTTACTTGTAATTACTATGAAAGTTGTAAACTTAATAATAAATGTAATGGAAGTTTTAGGACTACGCATCTAATTAAACATAAACTAATTGGATTTGGATTTTAATTAAAACTCATAATCAGATTTTAATTAAGACTCCTATTTGAAATTGAAATTATTATTCTATATGGTTACCCACCTATTGGTATAGTCTTGACTTTGAAGAATACCATAAAAGATTTGAAGGTTTGAAGTGTCAAGTTATCGGAATTAAAAAGCTGGAAGTTTGTGATCCAAAAATTTGGAAGTTCGTAATCCAGAATTTCAAAAAATAATCGTCAAATTTAGGTAAAAATTCGAATATTTTATTCTTGATATAATATACACGTAAATATCTATATAATCTTGTTTATTGAATTAAAGTAATTTTTTAATTTCTGGATAATTCTATTTCCGCGTTCTAACAATTTGATGATTTGTGAACTGCCCATCTAAGCTTATCCGATCACCCCGTGGAAATATCCATATATAAGAGAGTAAGAAATTTGTTAATCTACTAGCCATTATTTTCATTGTTACAGTTCACCAGCTTCCTTGACCTTCTGGTTTTGGGCATGCGTCATTCCACATAAATGGTCTTACAAGCTAGTCAAGACTAGTGTTTTTGGTAAAGAGTGGGTGGAGAGGAGAGAGAATTTCTTTCGTATTCATTGCGTAACATTTCTTTACAATTACATCTTTAGAATCAATAACTAACGAAGAAGGTACGACCTGCTGATTTCTTGTTTCTTTCCCTATTCCCCCTTCTCCAAAGAGGTTAATTTATTCGGTAACTGAATGCTCTTCTAAAATATAGTTACCGAATAAAACACAGTATATGATCAACAAGATATTATGGTCATGACTGAAGGGACCGAAAAAGTAGTTGCTGATTCTAAAGAGGACACACATAGAATGTACTCAAGGATATCGATGGATTATGTTATGATAATGAGGCGAGGCTAGGCGAGCCAGTAATCATTGGTAAATTTTCTAGTGGCACCATGTGGATAGAGGTGTTAAGTGGGTGAACAGCTCGCTGGCAGCGAAAATCTTGTGCGACTTGCATGAGTTGGCTCATGAGCTGAGGCTAGGCGAGCCAATGATCTTTAAATCTTTTGGTGGCACAATGTAGATAGGAGTGTTAAGTGGTGAATTGCTCACCTGCTCTCACCTCAAGTGTGAGCCAAACACTGAAAATCTCGTGCGAGCTGCTTGTCGACTCACACGAGTTTGCTCATCATAGGCTCGCGAACCAAGGTTCTGTGCAGTCTGTGTTTGATGGCACCGGGTGTTATCAAATTAGGTGCCCAATTCAAATTTTAAAATTTGATAATTTTGAAGTTGGGGTTTATTAATAGGGATTGATAGTAAACCAATTTCATAACATTCAGAATTCTCTATAATCTCGTTAATACACAACTCTCATCTAATTAGTTGTATAATTTTGTAATTATTATACAGTTGTTCATTTGTTTCCAAACATATCTTCAATTCTTTATCGATAACACTAGATTCATGAACATGATGATGATGTTAACCAATTTTCAGATAGTTCCAATACTTCCATCTATGATTTTTCTCAAGCATATGATGTTCCAAATTCAAAAAATGTCAGTACTATCGAACCAACAACTGTTGACCCTGATGGCAATTTGGAAGAAGCAGTGTTTGTAGAGAGACAAAAGGTAAAAGCTCATGAGTCTTCTGAATCTTAGAATCACTTCAGGAAAAAGAAGACAATTGAGCATGGGGAGCAGGTTACAAAAGCATATTTTAATTATTATTGGAAGGATTTCATGACTTGATAACCAAAAATTGGCACTATCCCGTACAATATGCATTATGAAAAATGCACTGTTCATATCTTTGTTGTTGACAGTATGCAGACTCAACTTCAATTTGTTCCTGGCAAAGATAGAAGTTCTTGTAAACTGAGTTTATAATCCTAAAACAATGAGGGAAGGTATGATAATGTTAGTAGCTAATGCCAAGTTGTCGCTATCTATAATAGGAAGTGTTTACTTGACGAAATTCATATAAACACATCTTCAACCGATGTACAAACTTTTAGTAGATGTATTCTTCATAATGATGCTATTAATTAATTCGGTATTAGAAAAGAACAATTTTTTTTTTACAATTCTAGAAATTATAAAGGTGTTATTTCAATTACTTTTGATTTGTGGTCCGAGAAAAATCGTAAATTATATATATGTGTCACAACCCTTACAGTGATAAATTTTGGATTGTGCATAAAAAAATCATTGTATTTAAGGTCATTGAATTTTCACACAATACACAAAATATTCTCAATATTTTAATGGGCATACTTAGAAATCTTTACTACAAAGATAAAATCTGTGGTTTAACTTTTGATAATGCTAATGTTAACACTAATATTATTGAAAAATCGATTAGTCAACATCATTTGGATTTTGATATGGCACTTTTAAACGTGCATTGTGCAAGATGACCTTAAGTATATTGCACCATAGTTGACAAAAATTAGACTAGCGATTGCTTCTATTTCTAGTTTTCTATATCTCAAACAAGCATTTGCAAGCGTATGTGTAGATTTTTACTACCCGACAAAGTGCTTTCAATGAATATAGGTAGGCAGAACTCTACGAATGTCATGTAACGATCTTGTGTTAATTATCATACAATTATTATTAAGTTTTGTAGCAATAGGCATTCTTGTGGTTCTTATTATGATTTTAAATTCCGATGACTGATAATTGACTTTTGAGATAATGAAATTTTTGAATGTTTTCATTGATGCAACCAATGCATGTGTGGGTATCTACTATCCCACATTCCTATTTTCAAAACCAAATTTTTATTAACATTGTAATTTTTTTTAGAAAATATAGAAACTATTCATTTTTTTTTACATTATTGCTACATTGGAAATGAAATTTCGAAAATATTGAAAGGACTTGTCTAAGCCATTCCCTCATGTTGGGATTATGGACCCTCGTATTAACTTACAGGATTGTAAAGGTGTAATTGGCTAAAAAAAAAAAAAAAAGAGATCACATTTAACATTTAACATTTTATATCCCCATTACACATTGTAATATAAAAAGTACTTTTGTGAAATTTATATTCTCAATATTCTACCAAACACAATAGAAATAATGATCCGCCACCACCGTCTTTTAAAGTTTCATCATTCCCTGATGACAATGTATGGACCTAATTAAGTACGAATACTCTAGAAAGTTNGATGACAATGTATGGACCTAATTAAGTACGAATACTCTAGAAAGTTCATCATTTTCTCATTTTTTGTTCTAGACAAAATTAAATCCATATTGAGTTAGCTACATATTTTTCATACCATAATCTTGGTGTGTTAAACCGATAAGAGATAAAATAATTTTGAACTTCTTGGATGGTGACAAACAAATAAAAATAACATTCGATATTATCATTGATGACACATAATCTACTAACGTCTTTGGTGTCAACTATAGTATCGGAGGTTGCAATTAGTATTTGTGGTAGGAATTTGTTGAACAAAAAATGCAGGCTGACATAAAATATATTTGAAGCTATGATGTGCTTGACGAACTAGCAAATTGCATACTATTGAATATAAGATAAGATGACTAGTGCATTTACTGAAAAGTTTCAGTAGTAATAATCTTTACGGAACATTTGGTATAATGAGTTTTAGATTCATTATTGTACATTTTCAATTTTCTTTAAATCGTACACGATATTCATGCGTATATAGTTTAAACTCAGTCCAAATATTGTAGTTGATCCTAAGTCCAGATAAACGAGGAGATTTTTAAAATTTTATAATTCTTTTGATAAAATAATTTTTTTTCATTCACTGTTTCTTTACAATTTCATATTTTCATTAAGTGAGAATTTAATTTTCAATTAAAAACGAGCCGTAAGTTGCTTGTGAGCCCCACCAATGGACGATTTTGTCGGGGTGAGCCAAGATGGAATTTTGTGAAATGAGACAATTGGTGCTCATCTAGTCCATTCATAAGCATCAGCTCACACGCTATGTGGGTCAAGCTGTGCTAGAAAATGGACGTATCCAGTGGCTCGACTTGATTCGGTCCATTTTACATCCCTATATGTGGATAAGCAATTCCATATGAGTGTAATTGACTTTGACAAATGTCTCTCAGTTCGGCTCATTCCTCAAGTGATGATGCATGTCCTTTCAAGTAATTCAACCATTGGGTACAGATGTGTAATTTAATCGATTTTAGATTTATCTCTAAACATGTTCCAAAAATGGTAGCTTTTTTAGCACGCTAATCTTGAAATTCTTGTACTCAATTGAGTTTTAATCGGATCAATTAGCTCATTCGAGCGTAATCAGCTCTGCTACTATATTAAGACTTGAAATTTTATCTTAAAATATTAACTTTATTAAGATGAGTTGTCCAAATCATTTGGATTTGATTTATATTTCAATATTTAATTGATATGGAGTTTATTCCTTCACATAAACCAAGAAAATGAAGAAGGGTTTGTTGAGATTTGCAAGATAGTTTATGATAGAAGAAGTGTCGAATCAGTGGCCAAGTTTCAAGTAGTGTTTGGCGGGCTAAAAGAAATCGTGGATGCTATTAAATTTCCCCAATGCGAATCAGTTGTATATCCTCATTTCTTCAATTTGCAGTGTTGTTTTGAACTATCACTACAACAAAGTTCACTTTTTACGTTATGGTGAGACTTTATGTTATGTAATCTCCCCGTTTAAATGGTTGATAGTTGAGAACGAAAAATCTTGCCTTTTCTTTTTGTATAGATATTGAAATATTTTTCTTTTTATTGTGTTTGAGAACCAAGAAATTCGACGATATACATCAATTGTGGTTTATGAGGGAAGTTATGGGACATGGGCAGATCTCTAGTACTTGATCCTGGTTAGAATAATACTATGGTAGTTGAATTCATCGGAATACTTACATGGGTTATCTTTCATAGTTATGGCAGTCATTCGTGATTTTACTGGTCTCATCAATCTCCTTTAATTTTTATTATACTTTTACTTTTTCCTTTGCAACATGGATGGATTTTATAGGATAATATAGGGTTTGATTTGTGAAGACATGCGAGTTTATTTGTTGGATATTCCTCTTGTATCACAAAAGGATTATTTGTCCAAAATGTTGCATTTCATTGCTATATGTATTCGTTGCTATAAAACGAAAATTCACAATAATTAGTAATGCAGGGATGTAGCATGATCATTACATGGTTTGTAACTTAAAATCAATGTATAAAAATTACTCACGCCGTAATTAGTCAAAATATTTTTAAAAAAAATTACATAGCCCAATCTGTATCCCATTCTTCAAGTATAGTTTTCTTTTAGAATCAGTCTATAGGTACAGAAAATATGTACAGAATTGGTACAGGAATTTAAAGTGGACAACACATATTCAAAAGAAGGGAAAACACACACACACAGATGCACAG
>CAIGRN010172101.1:0-10411 GCA_903798345.1 Fraxinus anomala | reverse complement strand
CTTGAATAAGACAATTCCCTTTTTTGAGATTATTTTCGTGAGAACTATATTATTTTTCCTTGCCAGGGATTACGCTAGTAAATCCTAGAACTTCCGTTCTGCGTCAGCATGTCAACCTATGTAAAATGCCATTTTCTGTTAGAAAAGTTTTAAATGAGTTGGAGAGATATTCTCCTCCATTATCAGTTTGAAGCTATTTAATTTTAGACGAGAATAAGTTCTCAACAAGACATTTAAATTTAATGAAGCATAAGGCAACATCTGATTTTTGCTTCAAAGGAAACATCCATAAGAACCGAGAGTAATCATCAAGGAATATAACATAAAATTTACAGCCACTTATTGAAAGAACAGGAGAGGTCCAGACATCAAAGTGAATAAGTTCTAAAGGATGACTTGACTGATGAACAGAAGTAGGAAAGGGAAGTTTATGACTTTTAGCCATTTGACAAAATTCACAAACTTGTTGTAGCTTGTGAGAACCAGAAACTGAAATAAGAGCATCATGGTGGAGATGTTACAGAATTGAGGTGGATGGATAACCCAATCTCGCATGCCAAGTCTGGACAGGGGTTGTGAATCCTAGAAAAGCAGTAAATGAAGAGGTGGTGGATCTTTGCTGCCACTTATTTGACTAGAAATGGACTGGATAGAGGCCTGCTCTACTCGAACCTTGGAGGAGGATTCTGTTGGTCTGTAGATCCTTCACAACAAAATATGAGGCAATTAGCACAAAATAACAATTATTATCTTGGCAAAGTTGTTGGATTGAAATGAGATTAGAAGATGCCTGAGGACAGTGTAAAATATTAGATAAAAGCAAGGAACTATTTTTGGTTTGAAGAATAGAGGAACCAGTGTTACTTATGATCAAACCTCTCCCATTGCCAACAGTCACTTGAGTTGGACCTTGGTATGATTGGTGATCGATGGTGAGATTCTCCAAAGCAGATGTAACATGGTTATTAGCACCACTATCTAGGAACCAATGTTGATCATCTTCTGGTGGGACATAGCTGAGCAGAGGGTGTCTTCCTTGGTAGGAGTAGTCCATCCTATGGTAACAGTCAAGAGCTTGATGGCTTGTCTTGCCACAAATTTGCCAAGGAGGTTTGGAATTTTGAAAGAAGTTCTGATTTTTGCCAGAAAGACTGGGATGATTAGAAGGCATGGAACCAGAGGGTTTATTGGAGGGAAATGGTTTGTTGAATCTTTTGTGGTGGTAATTGGGTTTGGTTTTCTGAGTGAAGAAGGCTATGGAGGTATTATCTGGTGGTATGGATTTATGTTGGGTTTCTAGCAATTGCTCATAGTTGAGCAACTCGGTTTGAAAATCGTAAAAGGTAATAGAGGATTCTCGGGTGGCAAAGTTTAGAGAGGTGATAAATGGATTATATGAGTGATTGAGGCCTCCAACAACATATGATATTAGATCATCATCATCAACAGATTTCTCTACAGCTGCAAGTTGATCTGCCCAGTTTATGGCATCAAGAAGATAGTCAGTGCATGACTTGGACCCTTGGTGGAGAGTTTGCAGTTGTCTTTTGAGGTGGGAAATTCTGGATCTAGAATGTGGGGCAAATTTGTTACTGTCGAGAAGTTGTTTGTCTATAAACAGTAGACAAAACCTTCTATGTGAGAGTGGCATTTATCCATGCCAAAATGAATTGGTCCTTTTTCTGCCATAGCATATAACCAGCAGCAATGGTAGATGTAAGGTTGCCTTCAGCATCAGTGACAAACTGAGGAGGACATGGCTCAGAGTCATCTACAATGCCAAGGAGATCATGGCTTCGTAGAAGAGGAAGGAATTGGGTGATCCAATTCAGATAGTTGGTTCCATCAAGCCTGACAGAGACCAAGGGAGTGATATTGGGAAAGATAAAAGCAGCATGATCTCTGGGTAAGGTCATTGGGATCGAGAAGAAAGGTGTTAGCCTAGTTGTTGGTCAGAGATTGCAAGTTTGGCTCAAAGTGATACCAGATGATATATTTCATTGAGTATATATAATGTTTACAAGATTCGAAAGAATCCAAATACATAACAAACTAGATTACATTCTAACAGAATAAAATGTAATGATCTCAGTAGCTATCCATGGGATGATCCGTTAGAGAGGTTGTTGGTTTGTTCAGTGGAGTGGATAATGTTGGACTCTTTTGTATTTTGAATTGATTGGTTAACTCTCTTTGTCTCCCGTTCTTTTAAAATTCTTTTTTCTACATGTTCATTTTTAACCACACATTAACATATATTATATACGTAAATTCAAAACTTTTTCCTACTTTTTAATAACATATTCTCTAAAAATTCTCTATTCAAAATAATGTTTTTCCAAAAAATTGACCACCAAAGAGAAGCTATAAGAATGACTCGATCATCAATAAATTTCTCCTTGTTCATTATATAAAGTTGGATTGCGGATCAACAATTCAGCAAAACTTAAAAAAGCTCATTTCACCTCGTATTCTCAAGTCCCAACATATATTTTATGCTTTATCAACTTATTTATATCGTTCACGTATAAAATTAGCTCAATGCTCTAAAGGTGGTATCAATGATAAAACTTCTAAACTGGGATATTATTAAAATTCTAGAGAAGTGTCAATCAAATTCTTTGCTCAATATCAACCATTGCAAATGCTACTAACCAACCATTTATTTGTGCCTTCTCAAAGAGAGATAGATTCAGGATTAAACTATAAAATATGCTAGACTGATATGTTAACAAAAAAATATTGCACATTTTTTTATTGTATAAAAAATGTTTTTTGTCAAAAAATGAATTGGATCAGCCTGCCCTGAATCCACCTCTGTTATCAAGTGACCATCCTTTGCAAATCTTATATCTTCATATTTTTGTTCGAAATTTCAACAAAATAACTTAACAAAACACAAAATGTTTGTAAACTTAAAAGTAAACAAGATTTTACTCTTCCACTTTTACTAAAACATTATTTCAATTACAATGTCTCTCATTTTTTGTCTATGAAGTGTAATGTTATTACTCTTTCTTTGTTGCTTCAACAATTTTCAACTCTTTCTTAGCACAATATCATTAGCAATTTTTTTACTTTTATATTTTCCTATTTGGCAAAATAAATTATATAAAAAGTTGAAAAAAAAAGGAAAAAAAGATCCCAATACCCTATGCTGATTTGATGCCTCGTTACAATCAAGAACACTGCCTCAATCAATTTCATTTTCCACCTTTTTCCCTCGATTTTCCCTCCTCTCTTTCGTCCTCTTCCCCTTCATACACACCGTAGAAATCCTAGTAAAGTAGACATAATATATATACGTAGCAACAAACAACGAGCAAAAGATGAGGCCACCGAGGAGGCTGATCCATGTAGTGTCGATATGGGTACGGAGGCAGCCGGCAAAGATGAAGGCTTTCCTGGCGGTGGTCAGTGGAATGGCGGCTCTTGTCCTCCTCCGGGCCATTGTCCACAACCATGACAACCTCTTCGTTGCCGTCGAGGCCGTTCATTCTATTTGAATTTCTGTACTAATCTACAAGCTCATGAAGGAAAAAACTTGTGCTGGTATTCTAGATTTTTATTGTATTTACAAGTTTATGATTTGTTTATTGTATTAAAGTGATAGGTTCTATATGTGCGTTTATCTGGTATAGGTCTACAGTTAAAATTTGGTCTAATTAATCTGGCGAATGTGTGTTGGAGCTTCAAAAATAGTGGTTTTTTTGGGATAAGATCATATATTTATTTAATGATTTTGACAAAATGAATCTTTTAGTAAATGTGTATTTTCGTTTCACTCCCCAGTTTGGCCCCCATTTTGGGGTGTCGAAAATTTTGAAAATTTTTGAAATAGTGATTGATAGGAGAATGTGTGGTAGAAAAGTAATGAAAAATTTTAGATGTATGTGTAATATTATTTTATTTAATGAATGTGTGGTTCAAATGAAGACAGAGAAAAAATTAATATAATGTAATGGTTTTTTTGATTTTTTCTTTTGTGTGTGTGTGTCTATTACTTTAGTTTAAGTTTTGAATTTTCAATCAAGTCCCTTTGCTTTGATTGGGTTGAGGAGAGAGGCNGTGTCTATTACTTTAGTTTAAGTTTTGAATTTCAATCAAGTCCCTTTACTTTGATTGGGTTGAGGAGAGAGGCCATTTTAATAAATTTTGTACATAGCCTATGTTTGTTTGGCCCAACTTTTTAGAACTTGTTTTCCCCCAAATTCATTTTCGACCACACGGGATCCATGGTATATCAACTTTCCAACCATGCATTTCGATAACTTTTATCAAAATCTACTAAAAATATGATTTTTAGCCAAACCAAACTGGGGCAAACTATGATTGAACTCTAGAGGTTGGTAAGGAGGACTAAATTAATTAATTATACTGTGAGATCCTATCCAATCCTGTGTACAAAACATGTACTGACGTTCTTGAAGGTTTTAGATAATCTATTAATTGCCTTAAACCTGTCTCATGTATTTGTGGATGGGGGTGTATTCGTGTTTGTCAACATTGAATAACTACTGCTCTTTGTTACTTTTGAAACTTTATTAATTGGGGCAAACTTCCAAGGGTGCATGTATGTATATTGGGTTAGTTTTTACATATGCCGGACAGAAAGTATTGTGTATAGTCTTTCGACAAGTTTTACATTGTATATTGCAACCTCTGAACTATTTGTATTTAGATCTTTTTTTCTGTGATGATTTTTTGAAATATAGAAGCCAATTGAAATGTTAACCAGATTTCTCCCCATATCAAAAAGACCGTACATATGCAAATATGTAATTATATTTTCCTTAACAATGTAGCTGGTTCATTTCAGGAATTTAATTAGGAATATGCTATTGAATTAATAGGGAATTCCATTATATCTTTATTTCTTCCTTGTCAATGCTTTTGAGGCCTTGGTCTTGTTTCATAGCTTTAATTTTGTTATTAAGATGGTAAGTTGTTCTGAGTATATCAAATGCTCTTATTCAGCATCGAATTGTGAATTGCAATGGTGAAATTTCTTCCCGTTGTTTAAGCAGTTTTTGTCACATTATCTGGTTTTCTATCCTGGCCAACCTTATAATTTGTTTCCATTGCAGGGCTTTCACTTAAATGCCAAGAGCTAACAACAATCTTTTTGGCTGTTAGACTTTATTGCAGTTTTTTAATGGAATTTGATATACACACACTGCTCGACTTGTCTACATTGGCTACGACCTTGTGGGTTATTTATATGATTCGGTTTAAATTAAGGTCAAGCTACATGGAGGACAAAGACAATTTTGCTATATAATATTTGGTGAGTCATCCATGGCACTACCATCTTCTATTACTACAATTTCTGATCAAAGATGTTTGTCCAAGCTTAAAAGTTACTATTAACTGTAAACACTGATGGATTCCGTGAACAGCATTTGTATAGGTGCTTAATAGAATTGCCATTTCTGTTCTGTCCACTTCTGAAAGAAGGTTGAATTGTTCTTTACATCTGTGCAGGCTGTCCCTTGTAGTATTTTAGCTTTACTAATTCATCCTTCGACGTCACATCACATTGCCAACAGGATTCTGTGGGCTTTGTGTGTTTACCTGGAAGCTGTTTCCGTGCTTCCTCAATTGCACATCATGCAAAATACAAAGGTAGAATTTTTTAAGGGCAACATACAGACCCCAAACCACACCCCCCACTCCCCACCAAGAAAAAGAGAGAAAATCCCCACCCGCGCGCCCGTGCCCGCGCCCTCGTCCGCGCCCGATACAGAGTTTTGTTTTAAAGTTAGATCAAGCATGATTCATATATTGATGCTCTTTTTTGAACTTTTTTGCTCTAGATTGTTGAACCATTTACAGGTCATTATGTATTTGCATTGGGTGTTGCAAGGTTTTTGAGTTGTGCTCATTGGGTTCTCCAGGTTTGACTCTGAATTTTTCGATGCACAATTGTTTAAATTCTTGAGCACATCGTGTGCGTCCCTGTTGTTGAACTGGTTCTTCATGTCGGCAGAATGCAGAAAAATAGGATCTTATTTGCGTTATTTTGCTGTCTTACTAACCGTTCATGCTTCTAAAATTCAACAATATTTTTACCGATTTGACGAAGGGGATTGAAAATGAGTCCGAATGGCTTCATTAACAGTTTATTTTTCATACGTCTGTAGTGATTTCTGTTGATCTGAAAATCTCTAATCTCCTAAATAGTTGGCACAGGCAATTGAATTATGTCTTTGACAAATTGAGTTTAGTCATCCAAAAATCATGTTTAAGCCTTGCAATCGTGGCATGTTTGGTAAGGTGAATTAAATAGTACTATATAGTACTATAAATGAAAAAGAAGTTAAAAAATGTTGGCTATCTTACTTTCAAGTACAATCCAATATGGGTATGTAGATTGATGAAAAATCTAGATTCGACTTAATTATTGGACATTTGCATTTGTCAGGTTATAGACAGTCGTGGCCATTTGCTGAGTGCAATGGGTTACGGGTTGTGGCCTTCGATGGTTCTTATATCGGAAATTGTTCAAACCTTCATCTTGGCAGACTTTTGTTACTATTACGTAAAAATGTTTGAATAACTTCTTTTGATATTACGTTTTTATCCGTGGTGGTGGTGAATTTAGTGTGTTAATCTATGCTTGAAAGATTTACTTGTTTCCTCACATTTTTGGACAACTTATTTTTTTCATGCTTTTCAGTAATAAATTACTTATTTTGGAAGGACTCTCAAAATAAGTAACTCATTTCCATCTATTGACTAATAAAAATTTACTTAAAAGGAAACTCTTTTAAGCTTAGTCGAAGATGCTCTTTGTAATGTATTTATATAAGTGGAGCTTTTACCGTGCAGTGTTTTGGGAGGACAGCTCGTTTTACGCCTCCCTTCCGGAGTTGTATAACTCACTACTGTACAAGTTTTGCTTTTATTCTATCGTCTGCGCTAAAATCTGGCTGATAGACAATAACGTTGTCAATTCAAGCAACTCGGATATTCGAGGTAACCAGTTGATTTAACAATTTGCTGGCTTGTGTATGTACTATATCAGTTTTAGTTTGCATCAGTAAACTGTAAGCTCATGGCTTAGAATGTGATGTACGTATTTGAGGTGCGGTGACAAAATTGATTTCTCTGGCTATCTTTGCATTTGTATATTACATTAATTTTATAATATAAAATCTGTAGTGGATATATTTGTAATTCAATTTGTTAGTTAAGTTGTTTGGTTTAGATAAAAATCAGGTTTCAATAAATTTTGATAAAAGTTAATGGAACCTCTAATTAGAAAGGATGTGTTATTAAAATTTAGGGTTGTGCTAACCTCTAAATTTTAAAAATTTAGGGTTATTTTCAATTTAGGGAGGTGTACATAGGGGGCACCATAATGGATACATGATGCCTCCCCCTGTTAGAGGGGGTGCGGGCTTATGGTGCCCCTATGTACACCAATCATAAATATAAAATTTATTGTTGTTAGAACTTTTTTAGTTGAACCAGATAAATGAATTATTATTCGAAAACTAAGTATTAAGAGTTTTCTATTTCGTAAGAATGTTTATTTTTGTTTGGAATGAAAATATCTGGTATTATTATTGTGTTTACAATGACAATTTTATCCTAAATGATAAATAACATTAGTCTTCTAAAATAAATAAAATAATAGCAATTTGTTATTTATTTTTATGTTTTAAATGATACTTCTCATTGAAATGTTTTATTTATTTTTACTCTCTATTCTTACTTTATAATATTGCATCTAATAAGTTACATATTTTAATACTCTAATTATTCAATAATATTTGAATTGAGATTTAAATGGTATTTTTTCTTGAAAGAAGTAAAATGTAGGTGTAAAATACTCTCTAAATTTAAAGACACTTTTTATACTGTTGTAAAAGAGTTTTATTAGAATTTTCGGTGCTAGTGTGGATTGCATAAAAAAATTTGTCACTTAAGTAGAAATACAGTGTTTACAAAAAGTCATCTCCAATGTAGTTCAAGTGGGACTCCATCTAGCAACGTGATTAAAAAAATAAAATGAAAAGGCCTGCTTAGACTTAGATGCTTATTTCGCAAAATTTAAAAATTTTCTCTCGTTTCTTATTTTTCTCTCCTATTAAATAAATTTAAGTTACAAATAATTCATTGGAGACGAAATTTAAACTTGGCCATAATCAATGCCACATCGATTAAAAAATCTTTCTATTTGTCTGTCACGTAGATTGCAATCCATATAATATTTGAAATGCTTTAAGAAAGTCACTATCGACCTACTTTTTTTAAAAAAATTCTAAATTTTCAAACATGCTAATTTTTTTTTCTTACTTTTAAAACCACTTGTAACTTTAAAAAACCATGTCAAATACGCCCAAGATGGAATACATAATGACATATATAAGGGGTAATATGCACAAAACTTGCTTATCATTTTTGCAATTTTGTGCAATTCATCTATATCCTTTTAATTTGGCATATTTCACCTTTAGAAGCAAAAGTTGTGACTTTACAAATCAAAGTTCTACACTTCTAATCATTACAATACAACAACATGGTATAAATTTTAGTTCTAATATCTTAGTCGATACTAATTAGTGCAATATTTGTAATATAACACATGATTCATTCGTTGCATAAACATAAGAATATAACAAATGTGTTCATTAATTATAATTAAATGATATAAATAGACTAATAAAAGAAAATGAATAGAAATATCAAATATAATAATACTTTTTACATCTTTCTATAAATCATTCAATACTTCTACATCATCCTAGTATTGATGGATTACTATAGTTTCTTTATTACTATGCAACCAATATTTAGTGCAAATCACTGCATTAACCATCTTTGCACTTAACGAATTTTTAAAGGAATCACGAATCCGATCAGTAGTTGAGAATGTAGATGAGAAGCAATTGTGAATATTTGAGTTACTAATATATCTTGACAATTATGGGAGACAATCTTATACTTATTTACAAGCATTTTTCATCAAAGTAATATGTTAAAAAGCTCACTAGTTAAATATTCACAAAAATCATTTAAGTAAGAGAAAATTGTAGCCACGGTACTGAATTTTTCCAATTTTCGCAGACTTTGCCCAAACCTTTGTTTTGTGCCATCGGGTACCAAACATTTCAAAAATATGCACCGGAGGTTCAAATGGACGATTTCCGTCAAGTTGACCGTTAGTTGATCAAGAATAGTAAATTTTGACCAATTTTGACAAAAATAAGAGGGGTAAAATGGTAACTTGATAATTTTAACATAAAAAAAGGAAAATTAAAAAAGGTTAGACTTTCACCTTCTTCCCAAATCTCATCCATCCCCGCCCCACCCCAACCCACCCTACCCTATCCCTAAAAAACAACTCTTCATTTTCTGGCAACTTTTGGCCCCCAAAACCTCCGGATATTGAGACCTCATTAATCATAGATACAACAAAGTTGTAAGTGTAGGTTTATACGGTAATACTTGACAAAATCTCAATATATTCAATAATCACTGGCTACTGGCTACTCTGATCAAAGCTTAAAACAAAAAATTTCTCTGCTTAAATTTTTCCCGACTTAGTTTTAGTAACATCTTATGAGCAAAATAATAAAAATTATGTAACTAGTGAAGAAGCACAAAGAATCTGTCAAAACTGTGGTTTCCGAAAAACCTTAATTGGGTTGTTTTTGTAATGCTTAATCTCGAATCTGTTTAGATAAAAATTGTGGGTTAGTCGAAATCGAGGTATAGTGGCGGTAGAGTGGGAGGAGGACAACATTTTATTTCTGGTAACCACTGCCGATCTGTTGGGAAGAGGTGGGGTTGGGAGTGGGAGTGGCGGCGGACGGAAAATGCAGGACCTTTCTTTGATGGTTACTACCAGCTATCGAATTCTTTGCCATTATTTAAAGGCTGGGGGTGTTATTGGAAAATCAGGGAGCATTATAGAGGCCATTAGGCAACATACTGGGGCGTGGATTAATGTGCACGAGCTGATTCTTGGTGATGAAGAGACAATTATTGAGATTTTTGATACAAGGAGACGGGACCCTGATGACCGGATGCCTGCATTCTCGCCTGCTCAAGAGGTCTGGTGGTGGTGGTCGTGGGAGGAGGTGGTTGTGGTGGTTAGGAAAGGGCAAAACCCGACCGAACCAACCAAAATCGCCCAAATCGAACCAACCAACCTGGTTGGGTCGATTTTGTTGTTGTTTTTACACCGGTTGTATGGGTTGGCTGTGTAGGGGGGTTGGGTTGGGTTATGGGTTAACTTATGAAAACCAAACCAAACCAACCCGGTTATTTTTTTTAAAAAAAGAAAAAGAAATTAAAAAAAATGTCTAAAAAGTAAAAAAAACTTAAAAGTATGAGTAGATAATGTAACTATAATTACTTGGTGCATTTTAGAGGAAGAGCTTACCGTCCTTCCCACAAG
>CAIGRN010172097.1:0-12274 GCA_903798345.1 Fraxinus anomala | reverse complement strand
ATCAAAACACATTAAACTCCAACGAATAATTCGATCCAATTAAGATTCAAAAAAATGAGCACACGAATTTCGAGATTGATTTGCTCAAACGAGCCACCATTTTGCGAAGCTATGTTAAAGAATAAAATCTCATATCTAATAAAGATGAAAATATATAGATCAATTTATAAGGGTTTGGGCAACGGCTCTTAACAAGGTTGACCTTTTAATATAGAACCTCAAATTTTATCAGTTTACACCTATGTGAGTTGGCAATTTTTGATCCATTGATCTTGACAACACATTTTCCAATCAACTGCTAGAATTTTTGACTCATGGAGGATGTCAATTAAGGTGCACACTTTGTGTGTACAAATAGTTTAATTCTAAAAAAAAAAAGAACTCACCATCCTCACTTGCTCTTTTCTAGTTTTCTCTTCCTGGTGGACGCAGTCTTATTCGGGACCACGGATTTCCCACCATCTGACCTGCCAAAATGATAAACCTTCTCCTTAGCATACTCAAAAAATCTCGTAACTAGACTAAGAAAAGATCCAAACAGATGGAAAACTCTCTGAGGCTTTCAGAGAATCCAGATACTTCAAGTAAGTCACTGGATCATACCTATCCAGGCCAGATCACATGTAACAGTCCGCATTCCAAACTAAATCATAGAAAAACGGAATTAAATGATCAAACAAATCATCAACGTCAAGGAAAAGATGCAGCAGGGACCAATGTACAAGGGCATTTGCAATCTGATCCAATAACTCAGTTATGTAATAACTGGTAGCATAAGAAAAAAAATTCATTCTGAAAATAGAAGACGGAAAACGATAATAAATTTCTCAAATGAATGAAAATCTCACCAGTTTTGGGTTATGTCATATTGTTTCAAGTGAATCAAGCAAGTAAAACAATAAATTGTTCAGAGCACGTCGATTCATGTCCATCAAACTTCACACTCCTAAATCCAACTAGAATAACTAGATGTTCATTAACAAAGAACTGGAAGTTTTAATGGAATCATTTGGACTGAATTGATTTGGGTAGGTTAAATGTCAGCAATTCAAAGTGTTTTAACGAATTTATGATGGTTTGATTAGTCAATCTATAAGTTTGAATTTACTCAACATAACACGTGCTTTTGTTAAAAAAAAAAAATGATTTTTTCTTCTCGTTTAGATAAAGCTGTGAAGTTTTCCAACTGTAGTTGAGTTCAACACTTTTAGTTACTCATCAAGCAGAACAAGAAGTTTTACATCACATCATTGCCGATGACCTGTTGAAAGTGGCATTCCTTCCAGGGGGCATTGGTTCTTGTCTATGGTCTTCTTATCTTCTTGAGTTAGAACATTCATGCCCACTGTACAACTTAACAGAGCCTTATGCCCACTGTACAACTTAACAGAGCCTTATCTTGTAAAGTGAATACAATATATTAAGCTAAATTCAAGGTTAGAAAGTGTCATGTATTCAACAAAGTCTATTTGTATCACTTAGCATTTTAATTCTTCTAGTCTTCCTATTGCCAATGAAATAATTAATAACATGAAGTTAAAATCATATTAAATTACCTGGCAAGGTAATCCAACAACTTTCTCAGCGTATTTAAATCGGAAATAAGCTGCTTCGTCTTCTTCCCCAATGTATGACAAATAGGGTCCAACTTCCTCCTTGCTATCTCGTCAAATGACTTGAACAATCCATTCTCAACAGTCAAATCTTCGATGTCAACCTTGTTAATCTTCCTCATTTCATTTAGACATGCATCCATTACCTCAATCACTGCTTTCTGAATCCCAACCATGTACGGCGACATTGGCACTCTGATATCAACCAAATCCTGTGAAACATGTACCTGAAATAACAAAAAACAAAAGCATCAATAAATGAAGACATCCGCAAATCAACAACGCAGAGGTACACTCGCAGGTTTTATAATCATTTGAGCATTGAGATATATGAATGCCTGTGGAATCTAATTTTCAGGTAAATGTTCTATGCTAACAAACTTCAAGAGGATGACTGGACATATCAGGTAAAGGTTTTATGGCGAAAAGACTGTACCTTGTGATGGCAAAACAAGAAGTGCGAACTGGAAACTTCATTCAAAATCCTAATGTCTGAAATCTAGGCCAAAGGGGGAGTTTTTGCAAAGCCCGAGACCATGCGTGGGGACAGTCGGAAAAGGCTCGTACATAGAGAGACCGATTAGAAAACCTTAGAATCCTCACAATGAACGCCTCAGTAGAAGTATCAGAAAGTGAATGCGGATTGAGAAGAATAATTCCAGCAACAGCAGTAGTCGGCAGGCGGTGGGTGAGTAAGTCGACAATTAATAACCGCGCGGTGATAAAGAAGATCCACCAGAGCCGTAGATGGAGAGGTCGAAATTGTGGTTTCGTGATTTAGGGTGTTTTGGTAATTGCGGAGAATATAGGATTTTTGGGAAGGAGAGGCGGATAAGATGAGGAGGGAGCCTTGGTAGGGGTGGTGGAGGTGAAGGAGGGAGGATATAAATTTGGGGATGCCTAGGCCGCCGGAGATGATTACAAGACCGCCGCTATGGTCTTTCAGGAGGTCTCCGATCATCTGTTCGTAAAATTTTAACATTGGTGGCAGTGGCAGTGACGGTGACTGACCGTGACGGTGGTTTTGGTTTTTGGCGGCAACATCACCAGCGTGATCCTTTATACATCACTTTTTATAGATTTTTTTTTTAAAATGTCATTTTAATAATTTCCCGTGAATTCACACACTTATTTTTAATTCAAAATGCTCTTTTGAAAAAAACACCTTTACCCCCGTTTGGTTAAAAAAAAAAAGTGAATTAGAATATAATTAAAATCAACTATTAATTCTTGAAACAACCCAAATTTTTAATATTTAAATCGCTACCAAACGTTTCATTAAAAAAATTTACGTAACAAATAATTATTAATAAATTCATGTAAATGTAGTTTAAACAAGATTAATTTGAAATTTTTCATATTCTTCACTTTATTTATTTATTTATTTATTACATAATTAATGCATATCATGAAAATCTCATCCAAAAGGTAATCTTTAAAGTTGAACAGAAAACTTACATTTACAAAAGGAAGTCCTCAATTAATACGTAAATTAGTATCCTGAAAATTGCAATTGCCAGAATTTTAAATAATGTTTATTGATCCGTTTCTCCTAACAAGTTACACTACAATCGAATTCACTTCATTTATTTATGCATACCACATTTTGTTATACATGATAGACAATTATATACGATAAAATTTTGATTTCACAAATTCAACATCACAGACAATGTAGTTCATAATCAAAACATGTTCTAAGTTCAAATAAAGGAACGAGATAAATAAATTAATAAAATAAGGTTACTGTTGTTGTTTTGTATCTTAATCACGGAAATGAAATTTCCCATGCTAACTTTGCTTGACAGAATTTCTGTTTCAACTTCGGTCTCTAAAAACTCTTTTAGCCATACAAAACATTTTCATAAAATTATCCAAAAATATTCAAAAGTAGCTTTTGACTTTTTAAAAGTCTTATCAAACAGACCTTAAGGAATTAATCCCAATAAACATTCTGGATATTCAACACATGCTGTAATATAGTTTATTTTATACAATAAACCAAATTGTGTTGCAGGAATAGGCACTCAATGGAAATAGCAAATCCCAATCACAAATGTAGTTTACAAATGACCCTTCATAAACTGCTATTTTAACGTTTGCTTCTGGTAAAAAATCACAAACTAAACTAAGCCTTATCTTAATTTATGTAGCAATTTCATCAACCTCGGAATTAAATACAAAACTGGGAAATGTAGTAGTTATATCCCTGCATTTAGCCACAATATATAAGAAAAAAATAATAAAAAATTAAAGGGTAAAAATTCCAAGCGATGCATGTTATTGAACGTGACCAACAAATATTACGGTACCTTAAATATGGAAGTGTCATTATCTTCAACAGTGAAGGATTTCGGGACACAAAATTGTGCCATTCAGATTTATCTATTTTTCCATCCTGGTCAATATCCGCTTCCAAAAATGTCTGTTCAATGACATAACAGAAAAACATGAAAATCTAAATTTCAAGAAAGAGTCGAGAAACAGAACCCAGATTACAGTATTCCAGTTTGTTAACTATTAAAAAGGCCACAATGTAGAGAGTGAATTTTGCACGAAAGGAGATGGAAATTTTACTCCCCAATAAAACTACTCAACAACTATGCCCCTGTAATAGAGGAGCATCAGATTCTTAAGAACCAGTGTCCAAGGATTTGCATGCCTCAGGAAAGAATAGAAAATGGTTCGATGAACGATAAGGCAAAGCTTGAACCCTTGTTTTTACACTACCCAACTAACATGCCAAACATAATTTGGCATCAAAATCCAACTCCTAAAAAGCCATAAAAGTTCAGATATCAAATAAATCACCCATTCTTTCTCTTTTCTTTTCATGTTCTCTTTTACCTTCTCTACATTTCCCAGACGAATTTAACGGAAGAGGAATCCAACAGGCCAGAATGCTACAAACTGGTACATGCCACGAATATAGGAAATAAAATCCAGATGCACAATAGCGCATATACATTAATCTCACAAAATAACTACATAAACAACTAATGCCCTGTAATGAAAAGGCATCGAGTCCAAGAAAACCGATCTCCACAGTTCTGCATAAACAAAAATATGCAAAAAGTCTAAGGAAGAAGAGAAAAAAGGACGTTAGTTAGCCATTGCGCTGCAATACCCAAAAATGAGCCAAAAATAATCAAGCATCAAAATCCATCTTCTCATAACCCTCAAAGTTCAGATATCGAACAAATAGACCCTTCATTTCTTTTCTTTCTTTCTTTTTTTTTTTTTCATTCTCTTTTTTATTTTTTTAAGTCCCATCCAAATCTTTTGCAAGAGTCCACTAACGGAACTCAGAATAAAACATACAAGTATGTGCCGCAAATAGAAAAATAAATTTAAAACGCATAAAATGAAATATATATGATTAAATCAACCCCACAAGATAACTACTTAACAACTATGCCAGTCTACTGAAGAGTAACATCCTACAAGACTTCAAATCTTGTTTTGCACTACCTGAATAACATGCCAAGCATAATTGGGCATCAAAACCACCACTTGAAACGCCAGAAAGTTTAGACATCAACTAAATAGACCTTTTATTTTCTTTTTTATTTTCTTTTATCAATCAGTACTACCCTTCAAATTCCCCAATAAAAGTCACTGAAGGGAAGTGTCCTTAATCCAGAGCGCATTGCTCAAGTCAACCTTGGATAGGCTTTCCTTCAGATCAAACCTCTCCTAACATCTTGGGCTCGTAGCCTCATAATCCTACCTGAATGATTATTGATTAGTATATTACATTTGATAGAACGCCCCCCAAGTTGATATTTCCGGAATCTGCTAGAAAAAGAAAGAGGAAAAGTGGTGATCTTCTACTCCTCTCACCCTCTTGATAATCTGTGCTAAATGGATACACCTTTCATAGTCAGATCATTTTGAACTTTGCACTGCCAGAGACACTTTCTCCCAAGCTTCAAATGGCATTTTCTTCTTCTATGTTTCATTATCTCCTATTATGCAGCGAGTCATGTAGGACACTCCAACACGCGATTTCTTAAAAAACTACCGACACAACACGTCACCGACAAGTTAATTTAATTCATTAATATTTTTCATTTATATAGTATAAATTTAGTTTTATACTTGTTATTAATTTTTCTTTTTAAAATTTTTTAAAAAAAGAATACCTATTTGTTATTTAATAATAACTTTGAGTTAAAAAATATATAATATTTCTGATAAAGGAAAAAAATAACTATGGTAGAGCGTCCGGGTAGCGTAGATATTTGACGTGTTGGATGCGTGTCGGACATGGACATGCCAACCTAGTTGAAATGTCCGAGCAACATATATTATCTCGCCGTCTCTCTCTCTCCTCTTCCATCTCTTAAGCATATATGCATCTCTCTATAACTTACGTGTGTGCATAAAGTATGTACTCCCACAGTTTTTTTTTTTTAATTTGATGAATTTTGAGATTGATATTTGCCATAATTTTGCGGTCTTTGTTTAAAATAACGCACTCAATTTGAAATTGATTAGTAAGAATAATAATTTGCAGTTCGGAAAAACTCAGGTTCTAGTATTAAAAGTCCTGATGCAGGCTCAAGTTCAACTTAAGGATATTCATACTGCAGCCATTCCTCAAGCCTTCTTGTCTCGAGTTTGATCAAAATCAAAATAAGCCCGAGAATTGTACTTGTTGAGCTCGGGAGTGGAAAAATTTTGTGAAATATTTGGCTCAACTCATCTCAGCGCGAATGCACTGCTAATCCAAGAAATTAAGCCATGTACGTCACAAAGAGGACAAGAAGCATGCAAGTGAAGTTGTGTAAAGCATCCGTTGGCATTAGCACTTACTTTGTCAAGAATGATCTCAATCGTTTCATCAGCTAACTTCATTTCTGACTCGCATAAAAGTGCAATCAACATTTGCTTAACCTGCGAAAATCACAGATGATGAAGACCCTGCAAATTGGTTTAAGTGGAAAAGCAAACAATAGTACTAAAACCGCATGCTTCAACAAATTTTATTTAATTGATCATTCATAACAGTTCAACAGAAAAAAATAAAAAAACTGTTCGCCAAATTCGTGAATTGCATGATGAGATGAGATGTAAAATTGCTTTTAGGTAATATAAACTACGAACTTGCATATGATTCACACCGTAGGCATATGGAATTTAATGTTGGTGTCTATGTCATGGTTCAACTTGCTTCGGAATGTTTTCCAAAACATGTAAACTTTATGCTTGCTCACTTGGCCTCTTACCCATTATTAAAAGATTTGGTAATAATGTATATCTACTTGATTTGCCAATGCGCTTCAATATTAGTTCAGATTTTATTATAACAGATTTGTAGCCTTATTGAAGCACGTTAGAGCCTCCAATATTGTCATCTCCATCTCTGCAGGTAGGAGTACTTGCCCACCCCCTTGAGCTCCAACTACTATGTTTTTCCCTAACTATATCATTGACGAGGTGCTCGAGAATCAAGTTGTTGCTCAAAGTATATTTGAGGCGCAAAAGAACTAAATTAATTAAGGTTTCTTTAATTCCAATTTTGTTATTTTAGATTTATCACCTTGTTTGGTTTCCTACCTTAATTAGGCTGTGTAAAACAGTTTATGAAGAGGGTAAGTACTTTGATTAGAATTTCATTTTGATTATTGAATACAAGTACACCTTTCCTCTCTCAGTCCTTCCTCTCTACCATGCTCTCTTTTCTCTTTTTCTACTCTTCTATCATTGATTTAGATTGTTGGTTGTCAATTCAATTATGTATATTGACACCTAACTGACACTAGTATCACTTACAATGGACGTATCCATATAGATTTGAGAAAACTAATCAAATCTTTTCTAAATCAAACTCTACTTTCATAAATATGAGTGGGTTACAAGTTGAGTCATGCACATATTAGTGGTAAACTAAGAAACACTGATACTTGTAAACTCAGTAAGTACCCGTGTTCGATATGTATCCAAATTCCAATACTTTCCAATACATACCGGATACATGTTTTTAAATTATTTTATACATCTTTATATTTCTTAATTTTTCGATATGTATCGAATATGTATTTTCTAATTATTTCATATTTTTTAAATTATTTTCAATATGTATCCGACATGTTAGGACACGTAAAGAAGAATGTTATTAGTTAGTTTGATTCTATCACTAATCGATATAATATAGATTCATATCCATTGTGACTACTTCATGGTTCACATGCATCTTTGCTTCAAAACATTGTTTTGAAACTTCTTGTGCAACCTTCTTCATCTTGTACTGAAAAAAATTGAATTACGTACTCTTTTATTTATGAGAAGGAATAAAATAACTTCACAACGAGTTACAGAATTGGTTTTCATTCATAGCAATTTGCGTTTTTTATCAAGAAAGTTATATCTCTATTCAAAAGGAGAATACAAAATATGAGACATTGCCGAAAACTAATTTAATACTCTTGAAGGTGTTGGACTGTTTGAGGTTGCTAATCTATCATTAGATGAGCCAGAGTCGGATAGTGTTATTTTTAATGATAATGAAGAAGCTAAATGTTGATGTTGAAGAAAACGAAGTTAGAACAATAAAGGATTAAGGGTATATTTGAGCCACATTATTATGGAAGAATGTATTTTGGAATAGTAGATTGATGGAGAATGTGTGGTTGAAAAAAAAGAAAAATTTATTGATGTGATGGAAAATATTATTTTATTGAAGAATGCATGGTTGAAAATTAGTAGAAGAATAAAAATGAAAATTTTAATGTGGCTCAAACAGGAGCTAAAATTAAATTCTTTAGTATTTTATTTTTATTATTATGCTTTTGTTTATTTTTTTTATATTAATGAAATTATGTCGAATTTTATAACATGTATCTGCGCATCCTAATTTTTTTAAAAAGTCGTATCGACGTACTCGTATCGTATTCGAATTATGTATCTATATTTGTGCTTCTTAGGTGGTAAATTCATCCATTTTAAATATGTACAATCTTGACACAACCCACATTATAAATGAACAATTTTCAACAATTCGAAAAAATACAAAAGAAAGTCAACCTAAGGTTCAAGCCACAAAAAGAATTGGAGCCACATTCTAGTGGACTATCCCAACCACAATTCAATTTTGGAGCATAGTCATATATTACCCTAGATATAGGCATAGGAAATATCCTTAAAAATATATTCACATCATCTGAGAAGAAACCTCAAAAGGTAAGAATAAACTACCTCTTGCCGTTCAATGTATCCTGTGCCATCCATATCATATAACTTAAATGAAACTGCAGTGTGGCAAATTAAAAAAAAAAAAGTTAATATTACTTTCAGCACCTTAATTTGGGAAGAATAAACCAAAATACAAGTGTCAAGAGACAATATCGGAACATATCTCCATAACTCACAGTTGATTTTATCTTCTTGTGATGCATTTGGGTGGAAAACATTCAGTGATCTAACAAAGTCACCAAAATCAATGACCCCTTTTCGTTTCACATCAAAGAGATCAAAAATCTACAAGCAGAAAAGAATTTAAAATATAAAACAAGAAAATCTATAGCTTGAAACAGGAAAAAAAAAATAAGGAAAATAAGAAGACGATTTTCTCCATAGACTCTAACATGAACATGTCTTAACATTGCTACAACTATCAGTGCAGCTATGTTTCCTTGCTCAACATTTGCATCCATCCATTTGTGAATGAATAGAAGTGTGCCTATCCTCGATTCCATGCATGTAAAAATTTTCTAACACGGAACTCTTAAAAGGCCTGGTCTTTAGTCTGACAAAGTTCAGCCAAATTCAGCAAAGAGCTGATTTGTACAGGTATGGAAATGAATCAAATAGCAAAAAGGTTGTAACATCCAGCAATTACAGAAAAACGTTAAGCAAATGCTTAAACTTAGATCAATATAGCCTAATGTTTCTGAAGCTTATGAAACTACATCAGTAATACTCATTAATCATCCCACTCAGCATTTACTTTTATCAACATGAGAAAGGAAAAGGTAGGATCATATTTTAGCAATTGCCAAATTCTGGGTAAAAAGTCTTCGAAAATATAATCAGGATCAAGAAAGATTGCCATACCAAACTTCCAAAATTACTTGATTAATCTAAGCAAAACAACTGTCATAGAATAGGAGACCTTCTCCCATACGACCTAAAAATTGAACAAACTAAACTTATCAATTTATGAAAGCCGACTAAATTGAATGGCCATGTTGAGTTTTGTTCTGTTCCAATTATGTCCGTCGATATGAAATACAAAATGACACAAGGGATCATGATATCTAACTTCGAATGTACAAAAAGTACACGGAGATGCCATGAGAGGAAGAGTGATCTCCTTTGCTGATCTATGCATGGATGTCATCATCTTACCTTTTCAAATCCTGAACTCCAAGTGCGTGTCTTTGGCCTTTTTGGGTTTAGGAGAAATGGAATTCTTTGAAAACTCAATCCCTTTCCCAGGGGAAAGAGAGGTGGTTATGCTAAATTTAGGAAATTAAACTAATCTAGGATATTCCAGCAACGCAACAAGCATTGACAATAATAATTATGATTGTGCACATAGCATCCAATGTAGCAGCCCATTTCACAATTCAAATATCCCCTCATTTGCATAACTAAATAGTCAGTCAAGTATATTATAGGAAACAGATAGTTGAGGGATTTCCTAATTATGATTCTTAAGAACTCTTCAACATACTATCCAGCTTAAACTGTGCATCAATGGTTTGGGTTCATAATCAAAACAATCAACAAACTAATACTCGAAACAGAATTAAAAAAATAATAATCTCAATGTTTCGGAACATCATGCATGATTTGCTGACACCTTGACCAGGAAATAACAAACTCATACCCGATTTGCAAAAAGATTCTCTTTCTTCCTGTTCTTGAACAGAGCCAATTGGAATTCTTCCTGCATAGCATGGTTCCAAACGCATCAAAATCAAGTTCTAAAATAATATATAGCACAGTGTAGGTGATTTATCTTGCCTCTGTTTGATTTTGGTTTTTTGAGAAGTGATTTTGTGAAAAATGATTTTTATTTTTTTATTTGTGTGGTTAAAAAATAGAGAAAAGTCATGGATTCACATGCAAATTTTTCAATTTTTTTGTTAGAGAATTTGTAGTAGAAAATGAGTTTGAGAAAAAGTGAATGTGAAAAAATTCAAAATCAAACAAGGGCCTAATCATTCTCAAGCCACGATAATAATGCTATAGTGGAAGGTGAAATTCGTTATAAGAAGCTATAACATTCCAATTTCAGTGCAAGGATCAATGTGTTTGTGTAACATTCATGAAAGTTCCAATTATCCACTACAATTCACATTTTCAATTGACTCCGACAGGAGATAAAGCAAATAGACAAGTGACTAGAATAGTAGCAATTTCGATTATAATGTCAAAGCTTTTCCTTAGAGCCTAATTTTATTTAGGGTAATTGGCACAAAACATCCCTAACCTTTGGCTCTATTGTGTAATACACCCCTATCATTTCATTTTGGTGGAACACCCCCTATATGACCTTTTCTTTGGAGAATACAACCATTTCTTTCATTTTCTCAATAAAACCTTGTGAAATAATGAACACACCCTCATCTTTAAACAAAAAAGAAGAAGAAAATAAAGAATTAATTGTAATTGTAGTCCCAAAATTGTCAAAAAAATGCAAACAAATTCCAAATAAATAATTAAAAAATTAAATGGACGTAGTTAGTTTTCACTTTTATTTCTTTTATTTATAATATTATGGACGTATAAGTTAATTTTAAAATTTTTATTTCATTTTCAATGAATTTATTGTAATGAATATACATTATATATATTTAAATCAAATGGACAACAGTAATATCATAAATTATGTTATCGACGATTATCAATAATATTATAAATAAAAGAAATAAAATATAACACCTATTTGGTAGGAATTAAAATTAAAATTTTAATTAAGTCAACGTCAACAATTAATTTTAACCACATATTATGGACCTCCATCTTTTCAATCACATGTTTCAACAATTTCTATCAAAATCTACTAAAAATCTAATTTTAATCCCTATCAAATAAGGGCATAGTGAGATTTATTTTTAAATAAAAATAAAAAGTAACTTATATGTCTATTAATTCTTTAATTATTTATTTGGGACTCGTTTTCATTTTTTTTTTTAAAAAAATTGAGACTACAATTGCAATTACTTCTATATTTTTTTCTTTTTGTTTTGTTTTTGTTTGATTTAAATAGGAGAATATATTCGTCATTTTATAATGCTTTATTGAGAAAATTGAAGATAATGTTGTATTCCGTAAAGAAAACGTTTCTGCCAAAATGAAAGGATAGGGGTACATTCCATAATAGAGACAAAGGTTATAAATGTTTTGTACCAATTACCCTTTTCTTTATGTTGACTTTAGAGTTTGATACTAGTGCTTTATTGCTAATGAATACATCATGATTTCAGATAATACTGTTTCTCAACAAGAAATTTATTTGGAAGTCTAAAAGATAAAGACATATAAATATAGCTAAATTTGAATTTAAGCCAAAACATATCCCAGTAATAGGCTGCAGCCTGCAGAAGAGCTATGCAATTAAGATTTTTAAAGCGGGTCTTAAAAGGCACAAGATCCTTTAGAAACCAATCAATTCTGTATTTCTATGACCACAGAAAACTAGAATTCTT